>JAFEMH010003029.1:0-294568 GCA_022495995.1 Adenophora triphylla var. japonica | reverse complement strand
TTGAGATTGAGATTTGATTTGTACAAATTTTATGCACATTTTTTTTTTTTGGAATGTAATAATTTAGATTTTATTTATGTATGTTTGTTTTTTTTTTTTATGCACACTCTTTTCTTTTGGAATGTAATAATTTAGGATTTTATTGATGAATGCAATGTAGTATGAATGCAGTGTTGCATGAGCCTTGGTTTTTTTTTTTTTCAAGGGTGTTTGGTATATGGACTGGTTTGGGGAGGTCTTTTTTTGCACAAAGTGTTTCGAGCAACCGGACGGAATATTCCTCTTTTGATGTAGCAACTTGGACCTTGCCGAGACTTTTCCTGTGACAATCATGTCCGCGCGGATAAGGGCGCCGACATTGTCCTTTAATTTTGGTTGGACTGGTCTTGCTTTATTTCAAATTCAAATATCCTCTTCAACCTCCAAATTCAAACAGCCATTTTCGGGGAGAAAGAGAGAAAAACCATGGAAAACTTTAGAAAAGCTCCATCAAAATTGCCCCAAGAATCCCAAATGTCATTCTTCAACAAGTTCAAGGATTGGTCCTGGAGATTATGCATGAGAGAGGTCCTTCTTTGAAGAAAGGTACAAGGTGAGGTGCTTATGGTCTCTCAAGGAATTGGTTCCAGACTACGACCTCTTGAGAGCTTCTTCATCATTTTGGGACACTAGAAGGCATGTGTTTTGCCTTTCTTTCAACGAGATTGTTCCGACTGTCGAAGAATTTCGCGGGCCTTGCTTGGAGGTCCTGAGGTGGAAGAGATAGCGGTCCCTTTGCCCTGAGGGGCTTCTTTGTTGACAGATTGTGCGTCCTCCTTCATCTTTCCCCCGAGGAAGCGCAAGGTATGATCCGCGGTCCCGATCATTTCGATATTTCCGGTCCTTCCCGATGCATTTAGGGGCCTAGGCTTGGATGATGCCTATCGGGATGCCTTTGCACTTTGTGTGTTTGGCACCTGACCGCTCATGGTCTATTCCTTTGGGATTTGCCATCGGTCTCTGCTAGATGTTGTCGTTCACCGTCGCCCGGCGTAGATGTCGTTCCTTTGATTCTCGGGGGAGACTTTTCATGCTCTCGATAGCCGGCTACGGAAGACGGTATATGCACGGCAGCCTGCTTCTCTTGACCCCGTGGGCGATGGAGGGCGTTTGGGGGTTCTTCGGGAAACCTCTGATATGATCAAGCCTTGGACATTTGCCAGAGGGGGGGTTGCGGTGGATTTTGATGATCGTGGCTCATAGGAGCGTTGGATGGTCGGGTCTCCGACCTGAAGATATCGATGGTCGGCTGCCTTGTTGGCGGGTGGAGACTCGCAGAGTGCTTCAGACGGGTCCCCCAAAGGTGGTCATGCTTCCGGGGCTTTCTCGGTCCTAGCTTCTATATTCCGTTCTTGGTTCCGAGACGCTTTGGCCTGGAGCAGGTTCCTTTGGGGATTTTGATGATATAGCCACCAGGTGGTGGCTCCGTTTCCATGGATGATCCCTCGTGTTTCCATTTCTTTCCCGAGCGTGGAGGTATGATGCCTTTCCTCCTGGGGTTATCCTCAGCGCCCGAGACCGGTGTTCTACCACTTGGTACTGGATTGGTACGAGAGGCATCCGGGAGAGACTCAGTGGCTATTTTGAGACGGCGCGTGAGGCCATTGTGGGTGCGGAGGACCTGATCAAGCTTCGAGAGCAGGAGGGCCGAGGCGAGGGCCAACCCTCATGACAGGAGTGGAGACGCTGTGACCGATTATGAGGCTTACGTCAAGAGACAGGAGAGGAGGGCTCCTATGCTACCGCCTAGGTTACAGGAGATGAGGGATGACGCTAGTGGCTACTAAGGCTCCGGGACAGAGGCTGGTTTGATAGACCGTGTCCCTATACCAGAGCTTGGTAGAGGAACACCGACATTTTTCCCTGCTCGAAAAGAAGACTCGAAGGGGGAAGAAGAGGGAGAGGCCAAGACGAGTGGCTTGGAGTGACTCCGAGGTTTCCGAGTATCCCTTTCTTGTCATAGCGTACACATTAATTTGATTATGTATCTTAGTTTTCTTTTAGCTATGTTGCCACAGGAATGAATCGGGCTTAGACTCATCAAAGAGCTTTTAACTTGTAATGAATATTTGAATTGCTTTAGAGTTTTTCGAGACGCTTTCATGGTCTCGATCAATTGTATTGATGCCAAAGTATGGCTTTTATTTGTGCTTTAGACCGAACCGTTTCCTGCCGCCTACGTTCCTCTATTTTGAGGAGCTCAGTCTTCGTAGTTCAACCCGATTTTTTTTGTTGTTTTTTTGTTTTTTTTTTTTTGTTTTTTTTTTTTTTGTTTTTTTTTGTTTTTTTTTTTTGGTGCAACCCTGTTTTTTACCTAGGCCGGCCCTTCTCGGTTTGTTTTTCAACCTATGGGTATTACTCTTTTAGCACTCTTTTTTTCTGTTTTTTTTTTTTTTTTTTTTTTACGCGTAGTATACTGCTGCCAGGCCTTTGTCACCATTCACTGGGTGTACAAAGGGATTCCCGTCGAGGTCCGCAAGTTGCATGGCTCCTCCGGAGAAGATCTTCCGGACGACATATGGCCCGACCCATACAGTTCTCCCATTCGCCGAGGGGGTTGATACTGACCGGGGGCTTTTCTTTCAAAACGAGATCACCTTCTCGGATCTCCCGATGCTTTACTTTCTTGTCGTAAGGCTCTAGCCATTCTTCCTTGGTAGGCCCGGATGTGTTCCATGGCCTTCGGCGCGTTCATCTAGTAGTGGCCAATTCATCATGGCGACTGGGAGCCATTCGACCTCGTTGATCCGGCTTTCCAACAAGATACGGAGCGAGGGTATTTCACTAGCTCGATTGGGAGTACTGCTTCCATCTCCGTATGTGAGGGCAAAAGGTGTTTCCTCAGCTGCCGTTCGACCGATGTTCTCAGTAGCCCCGCAGTGCCAGTGTAACTTCTGCCAATCTCCGCCTTGGACAGCCCATTTTCCGGATGATATTTTCCAGAGTCTTGTTTGTCGCTCGACGGCTCCGTTGGTTTGGGGCCCGTAAGGAGATGACTTGTGACGGTTATTCGGAATTCCGCGCCAGCTTTTCACATTCCCCTTCGAAGTGGGATCCATTATCTCGAGATGATTTTTACTGGCAACCCGTATCCGCACATGATGTTTTCTTTGATGAAGAGGGCAACTTTCTTCGAATTGAGGATTTTGTAGGACTTTGCAGAGCATCCTTTCCGATTCCTTCGAAGAAATCATCAACTGCGTCTCTTTAGGCTCTTCCAGCTCCCAAATTCACACTTGCCAAAATCTCTTCGGCAGCTTGGGCTCGATTTTCCTCTTTCCTGGACAACCTCGCTTAAAGATTTTTTTGTTGTTTGATTTTTTTTTTTTCTTTTAATGTGTTCCCATTTCTTTATCTAATGAATTATTATTAAATTTTTTTAATTAATTCATCATTAGTTAAAGTGGCAATCAAGGGATACTTAAAGGTTCGTCATTTCATTTGAAAACGAAAAGGGAATACACTTGCTATGTACTCGTGAAGTCTTCAAAGTGAAGGCCGCTCTGACGACCCTACAGACTCGATTTAACAAAGAGAGACTGGGAGACTTGTCCTAGATTGACACAAAGGGACGGGGGACCAATCCAAGCTTGGTGATCATTTCTTCCTTGGTCGCGGACGGCCCGAGAGGTTTTCCCACTTTTTTAGCGCTTTGCTATTGGTGGCCTCATGACTGAATCGTGGCCGTTTTTGTTTTCCTTTCTCAATTGCCGCTATCATCTCTTGGACCGAGCCGAGATCAATCAAGTCTGGCACCCGTATCTTCTTCTTCGAACACCGTCGCATAAACTGCACCATCCCAATCATCCGAGGGAAATTCCGTGGCCTTAGCTTTTGGCACCACACCAATTCGTGTTTCGGGTCTTCCCGGGCAAGAGGAATAGTGGTTGTGAGCTTCGAACCTGCTCCACCTGTGTCAGCACGCATCAAGGTATACTCACTCTTCATGGCAGCGGTAGCCCTGTGTATCTGGGTAGGTCCAGAACATTCTACTGACCGGGTTAGCCTTGGTTCCTCTAAACTTGTTGAGGCTATCCCGTAGCTTTAGCCATCCCGCCGTAGATGGGCTCGTGATGTTTCCCGGTTGTGTGGGACCCTTTACAAAGTAGTCACCAAATTAGGACCGAAGGGGAGAGATTTAGGGTTGTCGACCGGGACCTTTCCTCGTGGCAGCTTCAAATCTTTTTCCTTTGCAAAGGTCCACCGGGAGGCCTCATATCCCAGTGCCGTGGCGAGTATTCCGTCCTTTCACCTCGATGAGTTTGTGAGTTCCTTGTTGGTGCTTCCTGCACCGAGGCCAGGTAGATAGCTCATTTTTCTCATCATTCTCAAGACCGGTGGGATTTTATCCCGAGTGATCGTCAGATCTACGTTGCACACTTGGGCTTTGGGAGGCTCGACCGTGAAGCCAGTTAGCATGAGACCTTCCTCGTCGTGTTTGATTTCTAGAATAGGTATTCCACCCGTATCTGTGCCCTCTAAAGTGACTAAATCCCCATAAATGGTTGTCGATCCCCATTCGAGACGAATTTCACACACCGGTGGAGGCTTGAGGCGACCCCTTGACCTGGTGCAGTACCAAGGTCTTCCCAATAAGGCATTGAAAGTAATCGGGATGTCGATAACCCGGAATTCCACAGTATCAATTTCGTCCGAACCAGAGGTCTAAAGTGGCGACTCCAAGGACTGCTCGAGATGTTGAGTCGTAAGCTTGACTGTGAGGGAAGAAGGCTTCAAGTCTCGTAGTCTTGATATCAAGCAAGCTCATGATCTTTGCCGGAAGAATGTTCATTCCGACCCATTATCAACCAGACCCGAGGGAGGCGCTGCTCATCCAACTGGACTGTGATGAAGAGAGGCTCGTTATGACGCCCCAAATTGAGGGAGGTCGAGATCTCGTGAAAGTGATTATATTCCCGTAATGGATGTTTCCAATTAGCCGTACCACATCATCGGAGTAGCATCAATAGGCACGAGGAGTGCGAGCTGTGCTTTCTTCCAGCTTCAACATGGGATAGGACGAAGTGAGTAGAGACCGTAGGGAAATGTTGGCCTGTGTTTGCTTCCAACTGGGTGAGCACGGGATCCTCTTTTTCGGGATCCTGGAGTTTCACTGCCTTAGCATAGGGGCGGCGATCTTCTTTCGGTGCTTGATCTGTGGCCTTCTTATCCGTCTTGGGATTCCCTTGGAAGATCTCGCCCAGATCGGGTCAACAGATTAACTTCCTCATCGGCCGTCTCTTGACCGGATTTCTTCAATGCCGCTAAGGTCAACGGGGAGCCCTTTTGGCTATTGGCCACCGGTTCGACGGAGTCTAGCGACAGCGAGGGGCCGAGCTGCACTGGTTCCTTCCTGGGCGGCCCTTATAATCGCTTCCCAAGTCACTGTGCTTTTGGGTTTGGGGTTGTGTTGTTGCCCTTGAATGGCCTGGCGCAGCTGGCCAGGGTGTCCTCCGATTCACTCTCATGGCCGGCCTTGCTCATAGTTATCATGCAACAAGAGTCGCCATTGTCGGGACTCGCGGCTTTTCGATCTCATCCCCAGATAGTGCAGCCATTCTGATTCCCTTCTTGTAATACTCAGAGTTGGAGATGATTATAGCGTTCGTGTGGGAGGCGCATCCGGCATCATGCCGCTTCTAGGACTTCTCCGAAAGCCGACATACATTCGGGGAAGGTGACCTCTTCTTGGGTAACCCCGACAAGGAGTGTTACTTTGTTCTGGGTGGATTTGATCTAACCATGGTTATCTTCTCATTTGGGCGGATGGGAGTTAATTTTCCTCTTTCGATCAGATCTTCGACTATCGCCCGGATCGGACACCCGAAAACCCTTTCCCAAAGCATGGTAGGCGTGTTGAATTCTAAGACATCCACGTGCTCGCATCCATGAAACTTCATGGCCTTCATGTCCTCGGTCTCATATTCGTCTTCCGAAGTTTCTTCGTCGCCGCTTGCCGATAACCACCATTGTGCCCGGCTCCCATGGGCTCATTTCGACATGATTGTTCCAAATTGTTTCCGGATGCGGGGCCTCGCTTGACTCTTCACTCTCGTCATCATCATCATCATCGTTGTCATCGGAATCTTCTTCCCATACTACCGGGATTTCGCCGAGAGGGAACGCGATCAAACCCGTTGGGGGAATATGGGTGTGTGCACTCGCAAAATTGTCATATGTTCCCATTCCCGGAAGTGGCAATTGTGACTCAGCCTTCTCCTCCCGTAAATTGCGGGGGAAGAGTGAGAGGGGGTGGCACGTATTTAACACTGTGTAGGATATAGAAGGAATCCTCCTCTTCCGATTCTTCACCTGTTCTCGGGATCATATTCGGCTCTCCCAAAGCCAATTTGCAGAAGTGTACTAGCTCCAGATGCTCTTCGCCTCTTTGCCGATAAGCCCCAAGACAGCGCTCGCTAAGCTTTCTTGTTCGATTCTTCTCGATTGTTCTAACCATCTTGCGTAAATGGTTCTTTCATGTCCCGAGCGGAATGCCCCAGCTTCTTCAGACGGTTTTCCCTTTATCCGAGAAATAGCGGGCCTCGTATTCTTACAAGGAGTCTCCGACATTAGACCAAGATGGGTTGATTCGTTCAATATCCTCAAGGCCGAGGGGGAATCCGAATCAGGATCCTCGACGAGGCTGGCCACGGTATTTGGGGACCTTCATCAGCATCTTCCTGGGCATGCCAAGATTCTCCGCATTCAATCATATTCACCCGATTATGGTTCCTTGGCGGATTTTTGATCGTGTTAGGCCCTTCGGGGCCTTCCAACTTTCCTTGCTCTATTAGCCCCTGGATTGCCTTTTTCAGAGTAAAGCAGCTTGTCGCCGATGTCCGTGAGCTTGGTGAAAAGCACAATACTTTGTAGCATCCACGGAGCATTCGGATTCCTGGTTGGAAATTCTCCAAAGGCCGCAGCAAGCCTTCTTTCACTGCCTCCCCTAAAGATGTCATTCAGAGGCATTCCAAAGTTATCGAGATTCATGACCCGTGGTCCGGGCTCTACTGCTTTTCCGGGAGCAAAAGGAGTTGTGTTATTGCATTCCCGTCCCGCGTAGTTAATCATTTCTTTGCCTTTGGCAGGAGCAGGCAAAGGCGTGTTTGCAGGAGGAGCCCGATATCCAGGGCAGGTGCAGCAGGCCTGGCTGCTCAGTAGGCCTTTTCAAACTTAGCCGCAGAGTTAACCATGGCCCGTAAGTCCGAGTATGGGAAGTGACCGAGGGAGGCTCTCGATGTGGTTTCAAGTATGACTGGAAGATGTCCAGCTTGTTCCTCTTCGGAAGGGGGATGGCCATTTCACTGAGTTTCGCATTCCACCGCTTGTAAAAGTCCCCAACATTCTCATCGTGGCGTTGCACTGTTGTTTGTAGGTCAACTCTATTTGTTTCCCATTCCAAGTTGGCCTTATATTTTTCGCGTGAAGGCATTGGTAATCTGGTCCCATGTAGCCCCGGCTTCGTGTTTCAAACTAAGAACCACTTTAAGGCACCGGACTTCAAGGATAGATCGAAATAGTCGCCCAACTGCCGATTGGTACATCCTTTCGCTTTCATCGCCAGGTATATGTGTCCAAATGGGTTTTCGGACATGCGGTCCCATCAAAGAGATCCAGATTAGGCATCACGAATTTGTGGGGCAGAGGAACAATGGAGTCCTGGGTCTGCAGACCGGAAGGCGACTTCTGGGCGCAGCCGATCTGCGCTTTCATTTCCTTGTGTTGTTCCATGAACCAGGCCGATGAGGGTCTTGTGGCGGAACCACGGCATTCAAGCTAGTGGCCGAGCTAGAGAGAGGAGCTACCACCGGAGGCAGATCGGTGGAGGGAACGGCCGATCCGGACGTAGGTGAAAACCCGTCCCGGGCCGAGTTACCCTGGGAGCATGGGTAGAGCCTCGAGCAAAAGGATAGAACTCATGGCTTGCTGTTGATTTTCAACCGGCAAAGTAGTGAGGCAGCCTCCGATGTGGCCTGGGATAACTTGATTTCCAGAGCGGGCCCGTGGCAGGCTTCGAGCGGCCGCCGTCCGTGATTGCTGGAATTGCATGGCCGCCGCGTGCGAAGGTGCGAGTCTGGGGTATTGCGGTCCCGGTGATTCGGATGACACCGGATGGAGGCTTGGTAACCCATAGAAGTCTCGAATGAGGAATGGATTTGTGTGAGGAGCAAACAACTAGTACCGCTTCCGAGGAGGGGCTCGACGCGGCCCGAACCAAGTCAGGCGGCATTCCGAACCGTGGGCCGTTGCCGTGAAGGTCCGGATTGATCGGTTCCGAACCGAGGCGGGATCCCGATTAGCCGTGGCATTCCGAGATAGCCCCAACCATGAGAAGACATTCCGCACCGATTTTGCACCGATTTGTGCCGCTGGCCGCATGGATCCGGTGGTCTCGTGGTCGGGAGCCGGGCCGACCCGAAAATCGAGGAGCATGGGTTCTCGGTGGTGGCACCATAGGAGGTGGGTGGTGGCATCCCTGGTGTAATCGTGGCGACCGAGAGTGGGGTTGGCATCCTCGTCTTCTTCCACGGTGAAGGTGCCATCGGGATTGAGGCCGGCGGCCAAACCGTGACTCTTAATAGCCTCCATAAGGCCGTTTAGCCGTGCTTCTGTCGTAACCTCATCCGTTCTCGCTAACCGATTCCACCGTTGCTCGTCCGAGGGGTTCCGGAGGCGGAGTGACGTTATCCCCATCATTACCGCTGATGCAGACATTCTAAACCCAGTCGGAACAAACGACGAAGCCGACGACGCGCTTGACTCTTCCCAACTGATCAAATGGTGACTCGGTGCCCGAAACCAAGCTTTGTGCGGAGCTGCCGGGGGAAAGGACACGAAGGTTCGGGATGGCCGGGATTTGAAGGAGGGTAGGTGTTTGGGCTTTAGGCTCATGCAACATGCGATTATTTGTTCACGTTTACTTAAAACATGTTTTATTAACCTAATCGGTTGGAAAAGATTGCTCTTCTTTTCGCAAACTACTCGATTCCCGGATCAGCTGGCCCCGTCACTACGTCTATAAGCCCTCGTATTCCACTCCGTATTTCGACCTCCCAGTATGGACAGCCGGCGAGGTCCTATAGGGCAAGCGGGTCCCACCGACCGAAAGAAAAACGATCCTAAAAGTCTGGCGGATAATCGAGTCTTAACGAGCATTCGATGTAAATTACGGACAAAGCTGACGTCAAAGTCAAGATCATGTCCGAGGGCTCGACGAAAAGTCCGCATGATTTGACCGATAAGCGTCCACAATTGATCTTGACTTGTTGTCGCTAAGCCGTAATTAGGCATGGAATATTCATTAATCCTTGATGACTCAAAGGTCAATGCCGGGAGTCCGTGTATAATTTGTGCCAGCCGAGCGAAGTCAAGGCGCCTGGCCAATATCTTGGTCAAAGTCCGCGGCGGAAAACCGGCAACTTCGACCGATTAGTGGTCCCCGAAAGATATTGAGTCGGTATGCCGACAAAGGCTTGAAAGGAAAGGTCTCATACACGGACAGTGGCATGACATGCACTGACTAAAAACCAACCGGGTCTCTGACAAAGTGTGTCACTTGACAAGTGCATGGTCGACACGAGGCTCCATGGGATGTCTGGGTAGTCCCGTGTTCATCCGAGAGGCGTAATAAGACCAAACGGACCGCGACAAGGATTTCCCTGTTAGGGACGTAGTGTGCTGCAGTGTACGGCCACGTGCGCGTAGTGTGCAAGGCCTATATTCTTTTCCGAGTAAAATAGAATTTTTTTTTTTTATGTGTCTTAAAAATATGTTGCATGATTTTTTTTTTTGAGAATTTTCTTCTTCTTTTTTTTTTTGAAAATCCCTTTTTTTTTTTTGAAATTTTTAATGAGCACATAAGCACGTAAGCACGAAAATTCCGACAGCTAGGGACATTATTCGACAAATCAAAATTTTGACTTTCTCCGAGGCGGCCAAAACAACATGAAAACCGTGCAAAAATCAACACACACACAAAAATGATTTTCAAAGCCGGACGGAAGCTTGACCCTCAAAAGCTTTTTTTTTTTTTGAAAACGGTGATACCGGTACGTGGGATTGTTAGACCTCAATTTATCCCCGACTCGTGTTAGGAGGCGATAACGGGAAATTTAGTGGTTTCCACCAATATACCAAATACCATTTTTTTTTAAAAAAGCATTAGTCCCCAAATGAGTCGCCACCGTGATGATGTGTGATGTATCGAAAATTTTCCCATTTTTGTTTGAAAAATCAACGAAACGGAGTCGCCACGCCATTTTAATTTTGAGGGCCAAAACTTTGAAAAAGCCCGAGATCAGAGATTTAGGTTCGGAGGTCATGTTACACGCCGGGAAGGACGTTAGTGTGCACTGGAATGCCTCGTAAAACGAGTCTTCCAAGCTGAAAATCATTTGTGTGTGTGTGTGTGTGTGTGTTTTGGCCAAAATACTTTGAAACTCAAAAAAGTAAAAATAGTGATATCTTTTCAAGACTTTAAACTGATTCCATGATTTTTTGGAAGATTTTTGGGTTGAGATTTGGTACTCAAAAGACCTTTTGAAGTTGAGAGCCATTTCTGCCAGAATGAAAAAGGCAGTGGACCTTTGATTTTGAAAGGGATTCAAGGGTCTTAAAACTTCATAATCTGGATAAACTCAGAGAATGAAAGTTGTTCTAGATACCTTAAATAAGATTTATCCGAAGGAATTTTCCATTTTGGAGAAGATTTGAGGGGTCAAAACCTTCTGGAAACCTCAGATATGAGATCTGGATTCCCAGAAGCTGATGAACTAGCCTCTGAAAGAAAATTTGAAAAGAGGAGTTTTACTCACCCAAAAAATAAAGTAAAAATATGTCTGGAAAGAAATGGATGTTGGCTACAAAAAGTGTTTTGTAGTCAACACCAAATTCCAAGTTCATCTGTGTCCAAAAATTAAAATAATGGACTGAGGTCTGGGAAAATTGCTACTGGACAGCAACTTCCCAAGAAGGAGAATATGATTTTAAAGGGGGTTTTGCATCCATGCTTGTCCCCATTTACCTAGGTTTTGGTTAGTGATCACTAGACATTTTAGTGGTGAATCAACTATACCAAACCATCCTTGGGGTACATTAGGACCAAGCATTTCATTTGCTTGGGGAGGGGGATTTTACCCTTTTGAAAATGAGATTTGATGTATGAAAATGGTTTTTAGGGTTTTGAAAATGAGTTTTCTTTGCAAGAAAGTAAGAGAACTTGAAAATGATGTTGATCTTTGTAGAAGATCATCCATGGAGATGGTCTTCCTTGGTGATCTTCTTAGATCTAGAGCAAGAAGATGAAGGAACTACATTTTGTAGTTTGCAAATGCATGCATGGTTGGAGTTTAGGGTAAGGAGAAGGAGGGTTTATCAATATTCCTTGTGTTCTTGAGTTTTTGGCTTGAGTGTATGAGTGTTTAGGGCTTGAATATGAGAGTGAATGGATGAGTGTGAGTTGGGAAAGATTGGAGAGAAAAAGGTGACAATTCTTGAAGAATTCTCACTGTTTTCTCTCTATATTTCGCCAGAGGTTCGGTGCAATTGGTCTTTTTTTTTTTTTGTGACTGGAGGGCTCAATTTATAGCCCTCCTGAAATGACAAACTCATCCGCGCGGACAAGTCCCTTCAGCGTGCACTGTTCATTAAATGCAGCTCCAGCTTTGGACAAGAGGAATATTTCTTTTTGAAATTCAAATTAAACAGCCAGTTTATGTTTCCAGCATTTCTATTTGTGGTTTTATTCCTTTTGTTTTACTTTTTGAGATTCTTTTTGAGGTTTAACCTTAAATAACAATGCCCATTTTACCCTCACTTTGTTAAAAATGTTAGGATTGTTAGGACTTGTTAGAATCGTTATAACTTTCGTTAATTTTCTAACGAAAATTCTAACAAGCTCAAATTGGAGCACTTACAGATTGATGTTTTCTACCTAATTAATTTAATCTTGAGCGGTGCGCCATAGCATACTTGAGATTATATTAAAGTTGGATCTTAGACCATTAAATACATATTATGCTTATTTGCATTGGAAGGTGTATGATTTAGTGGGAGTATTTGCAAAATACATTATTTGCTCTTAGATGATAAATGTGTTGGTATTGATATGTGTTCATATAATTTGTATATTTGTTGTAGAAGTAGCATTACATAATGATAATTGCGATTCGTCCCCGTGAAGGACAAAGTTCGAAAGGAACGATACAAATAATTCTGATTGGATCAGAAGCCTAAAGAATGGTTATTAGGTAAATGTGTACGTTCTTGACGAATCCGTTCCTGCTGAACCCACTGCAAATGTTGCAAAGGGAAAATAAGGAGCAACATTAGAAACATGTTGATGATTCTAATAGTTTTGCTTGCCTTATACTTGCCACCATGTTTAAAGGCTCTTATGAAGAACCTTGAACACATGGAAGTTACTTTTGTTCTAGCACAACGCAAAAGGAAATGTTCCAAATGCGAACTAGGCAAAAGATGTATGTTGTGGTGAAGGCTCTTAATGCATGAGATGCAACAAGGAGCAATCAGCAATAGTGTTAATGGTTAACACAAGAAAGGGGTTCAAAAGAAAGGTAAAGAAGGTAAAGCAAAAGTTGCTGAACCTAGGGCAAAAGTTGCAAAGCCGAAGATGCTAAACCCAAAGTGTCTCAAAAGGATGCAGTTTGCTATCATTGCAATAAGATTGTCATTGGAAGCAAAGTTGCAAGGCTTATTAGGAAGGCCTAAAAGGTGAAGAAGGGCAATATGATTGCTACTATTTCAAGTATCTATATGATAGATATTTTCTTTTCGACTTCTTGTTCTTGGATATATGATATCGGATTGGATCCCACATTTGTTTGAATGTGCAAGGAACAATGAATAGAAAGCTACTCAAAGAAGGTAAATTAAATCTATGCGTGAAAATGGAGCAAGAATTGCTACATTAGCCATAGGGACTTATGAAGTCACTTTACCTTATGGACTAGTACTTGTTTTGAACAAGTATGACTACGTTCCGGATTTGAGTAGAAGTATTATTTTCATTTCTTATATGGATGATGAAGGATATAATTTTCTTATTGAGAATAAAAAGTTTTATATTTATTTAATGATATGCCTTATTGTATTGCATATGTCATTGAATGGTCTTCATATCCTTGATATTAAGAAACAAAATAATATTGAAGATATCTATAATATAAATGGGAAATCTAAACCGAACAATATGAACAAAACATTCATATGGCATTGCCGGCTTGATCAGATAAATAAGAAACATATATCTAAACTCCATTAACATGGACCTTTAGACTCATATGACAGTGAATCATTTGAGGAATGTTGATCTTGTTTATTGGGATTATTGACCAAACCACCCTACACTAAGAGTAGTGGGAGGGCTAGTGACTTATTGGTCATTATACATGAGACGTATGTGGACCATTAAGTAGCATTGCTAGGGGAAGACTTTGGTATTTTATCACATTCTACTAAAGACTTATCTAGATATGACTATGTCTATCTGATAAATTCCAAAGGTGAATCGTTTGAGATGTTTCGAACATTTCAAGATAAAATACAAAACAACTTGGTAAAACTATTAAGTACTTTGATTGGATCGAGGTGGTGAATATTTGAGCCAAGAGTTTGACAATCATCTCAAAACTGTGAAATTATTTCAAGAGTTGACTCCACACGGAACACCACTATGAATGGTGTGTCTGAAAGAAGGAATTGAACCTTGTTAGATATGGTTCGTTCGATGATGTGTCAAATTGACTTTCCTAATTCCTTTTGAGGATATGCATTAGAAATGATGCGGTTACACTGAATCGAGTCCCTACTAAATCGGTTCCTAAGGCCCCACATTAGATATGGCATGGAAGAAAACTTAGTTTGTCTTTCATGAAGATTTGGGGTTGCGAATCTTATATAAAGAGACTTGCCTCTGATAAGTTAGCACCAAATCTGACTAGGTTATTTTCGGATATTAATTTTACAATCGAAAAGAGAACAAAATGTTTGTTGCTCTATTTGGTTCGTTTCTTGAGAAATTGTTTCTCAATATAGAATCTAGTGGGAGTAAAATTAATCTTGAAGAAGTTCAAGAACCCGAAAATAATATGGAACCAAGAGTAGAGACGGAACCAAGTTCACAAAGAGTTGTGGAACCGGTTCAAGATGCACAAGTCTATCATAGATTGGATAGGTTACGATCCGAACTCGAGAAATATTGATTTCTCGTATTGAAAAGTAATAAAGTGGAAGTCATTGAGAATGACAATCCTATTTCATATCTAGAAGCAATGTCCATTCCTAATTTGGATAAATGGTTAGGAACCATGGAGTCCAAATTACAATCCATGTTTGATGATCAAGCTTGGAACTTGATTGGGCTACCTGAAGGTGTAAAAACTAAAGGGTGCAAGTAGGTCTACAAGATCGACATGGATGGAAAGGTATATACTTTCATGACTAAGGATTGTAGCAAAAGGATTGAGGTTAATTCATAGTATTGACTATGTTGAAACCCTTTTTTACCAGTTACAATGTCGAAGTCTATTAGAATTTGAATTGCCATGATCACATATTGTGACTATGTGACATGGCAAATGGATGTCAAACGACTTTTTTTAAATGGAAAGATTATTAAGGATGTGTATAGTACACAACCCGAAGTTTTGTCGATTCGAGAAATTCTAATAAAGTATGCATGTTGCAAAGATCCATGAGAAGGGTTGAAGCAAGCTTCAAGGAATTGGAATCTTCATTTTGATGAATCAGTCAAAATGTTTGACTTCATCAAGTACGAAGATGAATCTTGTGTATGCATGAAATTCAGTGGGAGCTTAGTATTATTTTTATTGTCTTATTACAATGATATCATACTCATTGGAAAAACGAAGTTCCGACACTTAAGACTGTCAAGTCTTAGTCAAGGAAAGGTTTTCTCAATGAAAGATATGGGCGAAGTCGCTTACATCCTTGGCATCAAATATCTATAGAGATAGATCTAAAAGAATAAATTGGTTTGAGTCAAAATACTCACATTGATAAGGTTCTTAGAAAAGTCTAAGAAAAGTGACTTATCAATGGGTCATGGTATTTTCTCTTAGCAATACTCATTGTCTTATGACAACTGATGAGCAAAAGGAAATGAATAAAGTTCCATATGCTCCAACATTTAGATCTGTCATATATACCATGATTTGTACTAGACCTGACGTCTCGTATGCTCTAAAGCATGATGAGTCGATACCAATCTAATCCTGTGATGAGAACCATTGGATGGCAGTCAAGATGATCCTTAAGTACTTAAGAAGAACTAAGGATATGTTCTTGGTATTTGAAAGATTGGAAGTTAATCTTGTTGTAAGGGTTACATAGATGCTAACTTTCAAACTGACAAAGTTAATTTAAAATCGCAATTAGAATTTGTGTTTATGCTTATTAGAGGTGCAATTTTGTTGGAAGAATTCCAAGCAGAAAATTGTAGCCAATTCTACTACTAAGGCCGAATTTTAACATCATATGATGTGGCTAAAAGAGGCAGTTTGGATCAAAAGTTCATTAGTATTTTGGAAATGTTCCAAGTATCACTAATCGGTGAAACTTTTGTTGTGACAATTGTGATGCCATTTGTGCAAACAATGGAACCAAGATCACAACGGTGATCTAAACACATACTTAGACGTTTTTCAAGGAATTCATAAAGAATGAGAAAGACGTTAAGATATGCAAAGTATCAATCGATGATGACATTAGGGATTCACTTACAAAGACCCTCGCACAGGCAGAAGCATGATGGTCATGTTAGATCCATGAGTATTCGATACATAAATGGAGCCTAGTGCAAGTGGGAGACTATTGGTGTAATGCCCTAGGCTTTAGTTATGTTTAACTTAAAACCGTTATGTATCATCTTTATCGTTTAAGGTTATTATTTGATTATTATATATTTTGCATATTTATTGTAATAATCTCCGTCCCTAATTATTAAGAGAATAATTAGTATAATTGTCAATGGATAATCATATGATGATTATATGCATAGAGATGCACATTGAAATTATGTGTACTTGTTAGTGAACAAGTGACTGGACTTGACCCGTATGAGATTTATGTCATGGTCAAATGTCATAATTAAATCTCATATGGTCACTTCATTTAGTCCCTAGACCTGAGATTATCATGACCTTACATACGATGAAAGTTATGTTTGATTTTAGTCAAACGATATCTTAACACGATATTTATAAATGCTATCTTTGGCCTGATCGTATTCATGATGGGAAGGATGATAAGTCAAGATGGAATTTGTCCCTCGGAAGAAAGATGTTTTGCTTGGGCCCCTCGATGAGTGATAATGATGAAAGTGTGTGGCCACACCCCAATATGATTGGACTATCATTATACTTAAGATCGAGAAAGCATTGAACAGATACAAGTTGACGAGGACCATGACTTTTGTTCAATATAACATCATGAGATAAAGGGAGAAATGGAAGTGTACCATTGGAAACGTGAACTCTTACGTTATATTATTTGGGTAGACATAATGACTTGCTAGAGTCCGCTTATGTCTTATGAGGGTCGATATGATCGAGCTCATTGACAACATAATAAAATCCTATTGGATCACACACAACTAGAATAAATTGGTTAAACCAAAGGAAGAATGATTGAGAGTTCTTGATATAACCTGAGCAGCCGCGCGACACAATTTGGCCATAGGCTTTGTTAGGTCGCGCGACATACTAAGGCCTGAGGCGTTTGACAGACAGTTTCCTCATAAGATTAGGAAATTAATACCAATACTAAGGTAGTATAAATATGCAGTCTGTAAACACTAATAAGTTAGCCGAATTTACAAGAGAGAAAAGTTCACAAAAAGGTTTCTCAATATTCTTCCATAGGTTTAAGAATCTAGCAATTCTCAAGAATCGTTCTTGGTTCATTCTAATGTGTGGATACTACTAGAGGTTCTTCGCTCGTACGACGATCAAGGCCTATAGTTATATTGTTCAAATCAATATGAAGATTCAAGTTTTTGAAGATCGAAGTTTGTGATTCAAAATCACATTATTAAATCGTTTGATAGCTCAAGAACGGAAAGCGTTCAAGGTTGGTTATTTCTTTCTCATAGGAATTCAATTTAATCGTATAGAATGGTTGGTTATCTCTATCTCCTCTCAGGGCCTCGTTGAGCCCGATCCCTATTATTGTTGTTTTTGTTGCCCTTAACCCAGTTGGCCAGCTCGCCGTTATCGATCTTTGCTGAATAATTTTCTTCAACTGGAAGCAATCCTCCGTATTATGGCCATGGTCATTATGATAGTCACAGAATTTGCTTCTTGACCTTTCATTTAGCCTTCTTGTCATTGGAGGAGGAGGAGGAGGAAGGACTTTCATGGTTTTAAGGATGGTAGCTCGCGGTACGGTCAAGGGAGTATAGACAGTGTCATCCGCAATTTTCTTGAATTTTTCAGTATTCCGTTTTCTATTTTTTCCCTATCAGTGACCGTGGCTGGATCCTTGGCCAGCTACCTTAACATGCTCGATTCTCTCATTGGCCGGTCTACGGGCTGCAAGAAGTTCTGCGGGCTCTTTTGCGGAGGCAACAACTGTGGCCCTCTCATACATTTCCTCCACATCCTTGGGCCTGTTGGAGGCAAAGTTCATATTCAGGAAGATTGAGGTCAGACCGCCCTCAAAGCATAGATGGATATCACTCTCGGATAAGTCCACGATCTACTCGGACATCTTTTGAACCGAGTAATGTACAATTTGGTGGTCTCTCCAGGCCCTTGCTTAATTCTGACCAGATCGGTCCTAGGTCTCGCGGGCTCACCAGCCCCAACAAAGGAGTTTAGGAAGACACTCTGATATTTCTCAAAACTATGGATGAACTTTGGTTTGTGAGCCAACATCCATGGTAGTGCCTTGCCAGTGAATGTGACAGCTAAGGCTTTGCACATCACGGCTTCATCCTTAAAAAATAGGGCCATCTGCCATTCAAACCTCCCCATATGACACTTGGCATTTGTTGAACCACCACATGGTTCAATCTGGGGGGGGTTTCCTCTCTGGATGGGGGCGTTTGTTATCTTGTCCGTGAAGTCATCCATGGTTCGCGAGCACTTCGCACTCCCCTATTGGTGGATCTTGCACATTTGATGTATGAATTTTAAGAAGTTCGGATTCATGTCATCGGTTTTGGTTATTTTGGAAGGAAAAATCACGGCCTTTCCCTTGGCTTTCGCCGTAGGTTTTGCTCTGGATTTCTCGGGGAGAGGAGTAGATTCAGCCTCCTCACCCTCTTCTTCCTCATTGTGATCGAGCTCAAAGATGGGCACCTCTTACCTCTTGGTTCCCATAGCCTGAGTGGTTATAGATTTAGTCCGGACTCCTCGGTCTAACCGGAGGGAGCCCTCTTGTAGGGGAACACCATCATTAGCCTCCAACTCCACCAGTTCAATTTGGGCATCGTTTATAGCCATTGCCTCAGCCACAAGTCTAGCCCTCTCAGTAAGAGCTTAGTTCCTCTTTTGTATCAACTTAGGAGTTAGAGGAGAGGTAGGATTTTTTGGAATGGTGGTTTGGGAGACTTTTTCATTTGGGCAGCCTCAAGCTTCTCCCTAAGGTCTCTTTGAGTAGGAGTATGAGAACCTTGACTATTAGTATGGCCCCTAACCTATTGAAGGCTGAGGTGCTTGATCTAACATGATTAACATTGGGAGGAGAAGGTTGGTTATTTCCCAAAGGTGTAAGATAACCATCATTTTGTAAAGGTACTCCAGCCATTTTGAAAATAAGAAGAAGAAACTTGTTTTGTGAATGAGTGTTTTGAGAAGGTGTTTGTTTTAACAAGATTACACGAGAAAACAAAAGCGTTTTCCGACAATGGAACCACTTATGACACCACATATTTTGGGGTCTCACTAAGAATGGAGCAACTGACTTTGTATAAACTTGATATCTAGATCACAACACAAACAATGAGCACCGTTAGAGACCAAGCCGGGGTTGATACCGGCTCAGACCCTCAGGTGTGTGTAATAAGATATTTGAGGAGATATTTGTCTTGATCTAGGACACGTGTCCATGCCTGATTGGATAGTACAATAAAGGGAAGAGTAATGTAGAGGAATTGGACGAGGATATGGGGGGAAGGCGACAGTTGGTGCGGCGCCTTAACGCTCGTGATAGGGGTCTGAGCCTCCATTTAATGCGATAGTGACAGGTCTGTCAGCTGGTGTCAGAGCTCGTACGGAATTGTGTCCTACAAGCTTGGTAGAATTCGGGAGTTTGTTATGAGACCGCGGTTAACACGGATTGGAGATGTCTCGATGTAGAAATGTCACGTCATTCAGTTCCATCTTGACCAGAGCAATCTTGGGCCAGGTTCGGAGGGTACGAGCTCATCAAATGGCAACTTAATCTATTACTTTATGTGATTCAAAATAAATGTCGTTTTAAAATTTTTCATAGGTTTAAAAAAAATTAATTTTCTCACATACATTACTTCTCACAATAAATTACTATTTTTCAATGTAAAGTTAAAAAAGTAATTTGTGTATTTTTTTAAAAGAGACAATTATTTTGGACAAAAAATGTGGTCTAAAAACGATGAGTATTTCAGATAGGAGGGAGTATAGTTGTGTCACTTGAAATGTAAAATCTGCCTATATTGGAAATTGAACCCCTTAAGAGAAGAGGTACTCCCTTCGTTCCGCTACAAATCGAACAATTATTGTTTGTGTGAGGATTAAGGAAAAAAATAATGTTAAAATGTTGTGAGTGTAAAAGTAAAATAGGAGAGAGAATGAGTGAAGGGAATAGTAAATTATAATGGTGTTGAGAGTATTAAAATAATGTAGGAAAGAGAATGAGTGAAGAAAATAGTAAAGATTCGTTGGCATTTTAGAAAGTGTGCAATTTGTAATGAAACGCCCAATGAAAAAAGTGTGCAATTTGTAGCGAGACAGAGGGAGTATATCTGATGCAAGTTAAGTTAGAATTCTTTGATTTCTCTTTATTATCTTTTATTAAAGTTAGAATTATGCATGTAGAAACAACTTACTAAATTAGTTAATTCAAAAATTTGGGGTAAAAGTGTTAATTTTGTTAACTAATATTGAAAAAATGGGCAATCAAAGCACCGGAAGAAATGATACTTGTTCATAACTCGAGGGGAGCGATGAAATTAAAGACGCAACTAAACCTTGCATTAAGAAATGAAAAATACCCAAGTGGCTTTGGTCCAGCGGTATCTTGGTGGCTTTCCGTAGGGGAGGTCACCGGTTCGATTCCCTTCAAAGGGAATCTTTGTGGTTTAATTTCTACCTTGGATCAGGGTCCTTAGGGGTTCCCCGGGGCACATTCGTGAGAGTTCCCCGGGACACATCCGTGCAGTTAAGGAAGCAGCACTGCTGGGCTTGCAACCTCAGCATGGGAAAAAAAAAATGAAAATAAAAAATATTAAGTAATTGCTAATATTTAATCAAACTTTTGGCAGTGAATAACTGTACATTACAGATTTACAAGTTGGCACGAGTAATTAACTTTTTGCTTTACCCAAACACAGCTTTGTTTGACTTGACATATCTTGATTCCAATCTAAAATGGAATCCAAGAAAAGGCATGCTTCAGTTCATCGGATACCTTATTAATATTTCTCTTTACTTTTTTTGTTTCAACTTTTGTCTACTACCGATTGTAACGTTGGGACTTAAATAGTAATAATTTCCCCTCTTTTTTTTTTTTCAAATTTTAGAAAATGGATCAACACATTTCACCGCTCCCCCCTTGATGCACTTCACAGAGGCGCCTAACTATGCTAGGGAGGGCGATGTCATTCCCTCTAACCAATGGTGGGGGAATCGAACCCATGACCTCCAGGTTGGAAGTCATGAACTCATTCACACCTCTGTTCATATTATTATCTTATTATTAGTCACAATGCTATAGATCTGTTTGATAAAATTTAAAATTAAACTTTCAAAAATAGAGTTAAAACCATTAATTTGTTGAATTATTAGAGTTTAAGTTTGTTTGATTATAATAAATCATTTATATCTTCATTTAATTAAAATTTCAACTAACAATTAAAAAAATTGTTTGAATTATTTTCTTTTCACTTATATTTTTTTTCTTCATATTTTCTAAAACAAATAATCCTATTTCTTAAAAATAACAAATATAGTATTTCAATAGCTTAATAATTACAAAATAAATAAATTGTCATTCATTAAAAAGTATTTCAACAAAAGAAAGTTTTAGATATAGAAAAATATAAATAAATCAAATATGTTTATAAATGGATTCGAACCGTTCCCTTTTCTTTGCTTTCCCCCTCTTACCTTGTTAATAGCTATTTTTAATACTCACATCCCCAATTTAAAATAATAGCTATTTTAAAGACATTCTTAATTTTAAAGTAATTTGATATTTTTTTTACCAAACAAGCTTAATTTTTTAACTATTAAAATGTTCAAAATTAAAAGCTTAATTTGGTTACGAAGCACACCCTATGTCTATATAACTTCATAAGAATGTCACATTTAATGTTATAATATTGTATTTATGGTTTGAATATTATTGGATAATTTTTATGTCACATAAATATCAAATATTAATTCAAAAAAGAAATAAAATTTAAAACTATGATATATTGATTTAAGTTATTGTCGTTTTTTTTCTCTTGAAATTTAATCGTTTTCTTGTGGACAAACTAAAAATGAAAAGAAAATTAAAAAAAAATATTTTGATTTACAAAAGTGAATTAATTCAATTATATACTAGTTAACTTAAATCAATTGAAAGATTTATCTAGTTGAAAAGGGGAAAAACATGGGATGGGGTTCAATTGAAATTGAAATAGAAAATTTGAGCCGCTCCTCCAAAAATTTTGGTCCTTCTTCATGCTGCAAAATATAAACATTTGTGATGCAAAGGCATAAACACATCCTTTAACTGCATTTTCAAGAAGTATAGAAACTAATACTCCCTCCGACCCTTGAAAGATTGTCCCTGATGGTGCAGGAATGTGTTTGAGTTCAGGTATTGATGTCCAGCGAGATGATTGAGCTGACTTGTGATCTGCACAACACAAGAAAACAACCGTGAAACTGCGCCAGGAATTTTCCGGCAAGCCCCTCCGGTGTGAGAATCAGCGTTTGGACTGGAAAATAGTGGAAATAATATGGAGAGTGTGTGTACGTAAATATGCAGAAATGCATTACCTTAGTCCATGATTCTGTTCCCATATTTATAGTGGATGAAGTGGTATTAGGATTTTCATTTGAGCCGTTGGATTGGGTTGTTGCCAACCGTTGGATCATCTTGGTTCCCTAGGCGTACACGTGTCATGCCGTGATTGCTTCGCCTAAATAAGGACACTGTTGTGTCTGACATGGATAAGTAGTTTGGCTTATAAAGGAAAGTCAACCTGCACGCCTTTTGGCATTATTACTGCTTCCATGATTACACGCACAGAATGTCCCAGTGTCAGGTCTGACTTTACCCCAATATAGCTAATTAATCAAAGCTTATTGAGGAAGCTAAGTGAAGGGACGATCTGGAGCTGTATGTCCAGGAGGGTCGTTGCCTTGTCAAGACTCGACGAGCGAGTGGACGAGCGAGTAAGATCGCTCAATGGCGACGACCGTCGTTCTACGTTGGAAAGGATTATGGCTTGTGAAGGGAAGGCTCGTCGTTAGATGGGCTCGGTCGCTCATTGGCGACAACCGCCATCTAGCGTGTCGACGGACCATGTCTTCAAACCTTGATGGGCTTCATTGATCTTGATCCATTTGTGGGCTTGGTAGCCTATAGCTCGTAGATATGTATTGGGCCTGGCCCATCACAAAATATCCCGTTCAGTGGCCCCCAACTCATGGGTCATCTTGACGGGCCAGGAGTTCGCGCTTTTTCTTAGGGTTATCCGTACGACCGTCAGTTTTGAAATTTGAATTGTGATGACGTCAGCATCGATGACGTGGATGACCAGGATTCCTTCATTAATTGACACGCGTCCCATGATGGGACATTCTCCTCGAAAACCACAGCGGGTATTTAATGCTCCCATCATTTTGCCGTTTGGATTTCCCAGGTACAAACCCCTCATCTTCCCCAAGTATAAAAGCTTCTTCCCTCCTCCATTTCAAACTTTCTGCACCCAAGATTTTGAGAGCAAATATCAAAGTGTTTTCCGGCAACCAGCAAGAACTCCGGCAACCGTGCTTACGCTTTCCGGCGATTTGAGGATTCTAGCTTCTCCGCCTCTGAACATTCCAGCAGCGTGGACTAGGGATTTCTTTGACTTGCCGCCGGTAAACTCATCGGAAAACGCATCTTCTAACCCAGTACCAGGTAATTTCTTCGTTTGTTCTTCATTTTCTGGGTTTTTCTTGGGGTTTAAGAATTTGTTTAATGGGACCCAGAACGGTGAGCTTTGAGAGAGGAGTCAAATTTGGTTTTGGGTTAAATCAAAGGGTATATAAATGTGCTAGGGGTATTTGGAGGGAAATCCCCTTGATAGAGTGTTCTTCAATTCTGGTAAAGTTCAGTTTTGAAAATGAGAGCCTGGGTTTTCCCAATGAAGAGGTCCTTGGAGAATTTGAGGAGGATGACCCAAGGGTAACACCTTTCAGGTCAATGAATGACCTACCCAACCACATCCAAACTTACTACTCATTGTCCCGTCGTGATTCACTTAAGGATTTGGTTTTAGGGGAATCTAGGTTGCCCTTAGATAGGTCGTCGCCTACGAATGTTAGGACTGATTCCCCTTCTTTTCCTCCTTATTTTGTAGACATGGATCATGACGGCCGCCCTAATCAACCGGCCCAAGAAGCAAACGAGACCAGTACAAGTGCTGGGGGTGATCGAATAGTTGACGCCTTTCATTCCGGTATACGAGTTGGGAGAAATGAACGAGGCTTTGGAGTCGAGGCTCAAGGAGACTGGGCCATCACCAAGGTCAGTACGAGGACGGGAGATATCGGGAAGTTGATGATTGATTCCCTACGTGACTCTTTCAGAGTCCCTGCTGCGTCATACAGGCTTGAGTATCTCAGCCAGAAAGAATATGAGCCTCGTAGACGGACCCTCCTTACCAGCAAAGAGAAAGTTGCTTTCTTTTACAAACAGTTCGAGCTTGGATTAAGGTTGCCTCAACGAGTTCCTTGAGGATTCAGGTTGTGTGCCCATGGAGCTAAGTGGCAACGCCGCTAGGATCTTGTCTTGCTTCATCGTAGTATGCAGATTTCTCGGCTACGAGCCATGTAATAAAGTTTTTTGCCAATTCTATCGGACGACCTGAACCACCTTGAAAGGAAAATCTGTAGTGAGTGTGTCCTCAATTCGAAATGTACAAGGCTTATTTTTGGACACTCAGAACAAGGTGTATGGCTGGGATAGCCACATGATAGTCGTTGAAAGTAGGGTAGGTTGGCAATTTCCCTTCCCGGAGAGTCAAGATATGGTTGCAGACGAGCACGTGTGGCCGGCGCCTTGGGCCGACGAGCTGAAAAAGAAGATTGATGATTTGCTGAGTCTTAGTTGGGTGTCGTGGAAAGACATAGAAGCTTCACACTGGAGATATATAAGGGTCGGCATTATGACCAAGCCGTCGAAAGGCCCCGATCCCTTGGTGAAGATTGAACTTGATGCTCGTTACCCAGTCTGGGTCGTTCACGACGATTTGACTTGGGAAGAAAATTGTATAAATTGTGTCGGTGCCCGCTTTGACCATCCTGAAGATCTTTACGCCAACCTTGAAATGACTGGGGGTTGGGCTCATAATACTTGCCTATCTATTCTGATAGTTTGTCTTTTTATCTCGTCATGAAGGACTTAACCTTTCTCCTTTTTATTTGGCAGTTCTTTCTGCGAGGGATATTGACCATATTGAACGGGACATCATGAGCGGAGTAATCAGAGCCAACGACCGAACCAAATCGAAGAAAGACAGAGCGGAATCCAATGCCATCTACGACCGTCAGGAAAATATGGCGAAGAGGAATGATCAGCTGCCCAAGGATAACACTATTGGTGCCATCCCCTTGATTGAAAGGGAGCCCGTAGTTGGGGGGCTGAACACTGGGGGTCGTCAAGTGGTGGTTGACGAGCTGGAGAAGACTATGGGCGATGGGACCCAAGCTGCTGGGACAAGTACTGAAGGGGGCCGACAGTTGGTCGTTGCTGAGGGCGTGCATGTTGGCCCTGAGACCATTGGGAGCTCTGACTCCAATCCTGAGGTTGTTGGTGAGGGGAGCCATGTCTCCAGGAAGAGAAAAGATCACCCCGTTGGTGGAGAGAGAGAGAAAAACAAGAAAGCTGCCAACGACCCTGTTAGCTCTTCCGACCCCTCGACTCCGCAGACTGAAACCCCTGGATCGTCCTCTGGAGCCTTAACCAGGAAACAGGCCATGGAAATGGCGACCAAGTACGCCAAAGTTCCTCAGATGTCTGGGATCCCTTACTTGGCAAGGAGTGGTCCCCCTCTCATCCTGGGGGCGGCCTTGACAAAATGGGGCAGGGATGTTGATCTCGTCCGCTAGATGAGGGAGGCCAAGATGAAGCCTGAGACCTACCACGCTCGTTTCGTGCTGATCCAGACTGAGGTATTTCAGTTGTGTTCTCCATATATCTCTCGTCGTTTTATACTTGTAATAATAATGACCTTGTTGCTGCAGATGATGTCAATGATGGATGCCATGACGGCAGATTTTAAGGCATGCCTTGACGCCGAGCAAAAGGACAACGAGCAGCTGATCCAATCTGTTGGGGCTAAGGAGGTTGCTGAGCGGAAACTGAAGGAAGCTGAAGATAATGTCGGCCAACTGACCATTGCCTACGAGTCCCTGATGGCTCAGAAAAATGAAGTGTTGAAGGAGGTGGAGACCTTGAAAGCTGCCAAGGCCAAGCTGGAGAAGGAATCAGGGATCTGAGCTACCAGCCTTCGTGCAGCCGAGGAAAAAGTTGAGAAGTTGACATCTGACTACGAGGCTGCTCGGGGTCAGATCGAAGCGATGAGGGCTGACCATCAGGTTGCTTTGGCCGATGCTAAACTAGATGCAGTTGAGCAGTTCAAGAGAGGTGATGAGTATGTTCAGGTCGTCACTGAGAAGGCTAGAGGCTTCTTCAGGGATGGGGCTAAGCATTTGGCAAGGCGGATCCTTGCGGATCCAGAGACCAAGGAATTAATGTCTACGAGGAAGCTGGCCGACCTCTGCACAGAACAGTCGCATGACCAGGAGGCTCGTTCAGTCCACCCTCTCATTCCCTTCAATGACAACGACTTGCTCATCATCAAAGAAGACGACGAGAAGGACGGGTGGCCCGTCTCAGCCGTAGACCCGAAGAACTTCGACGCTTATTATGCCTACTTCCTTGGAAACGGTCCTGATCCAGACGAGGCTCCATCCAACGCCAGCGATCCCCAGTGATTCGCCTTTCCGAAATGATTTGTAATGTTTCAAACAATGTTTCATCCTGGTTTGGTGGTTTTAAACAATGTTTCAAACAATTTTTAATTTTTGTTATGTAATTGACCCGTTTCCTCATAGTTTAGAGGGGGTCGTACAGTTTGTTTAATGTTTTGGTTACTCGATGCCTTTGTTTTCCATTTGTTAATATGTATGTTAACGTAGATAGCATGTGATAACTTATTAAAATGAGTAAGTTTGGGGACAAGTGTATGGTCGTCGTAAATGACGACCATAACATGGATCGTCTTGATACGATTGACCTTGTTCATACTTGTGTTCTCAACTTCTCAATGGCTTGTAGGAATAGTACGATGGTCCGTAGGTATTTGCTCAGAGGCAAGATTCTATAGACGAGTCGTCTTATTCCGTTATAGCAGTCGACGAGATCTGGCCTCGTCTAGCCTTTATACTTGGCTAAAGTGGGCGTAAGTGTCGAAGTCTTGGCTTCGGCTGATCTTTATACTTGGTCAAAGTGATTGTAGGGGTCGAAGTTTTGGCTTCAACCGATCTAATTTTCTTGAGTTTGTAGACAATGTTCAACAAAGCGACGAGTTTCATTGATAACTTTTGTCGACAATGACCTTACATTGAATTTTCTCCTAATCGCTTTTTAAATTAATGGGATTTATAGTCCATCCCTTACAAACTTCCAAAAACTACAGCGATGACAAAACTTCATAAAGAACCGCAAGTAGGGTGCCTTGAGGGCGCTGAGGGACGACGAGATTCAGAAATAATACTTCATGAGATGGTTGGCGTGCCACGGATGTTTGAGTTGTTCACCATTTGGCTTAGCAAGGCGATATGTTCCTTCTCTAACCACACTGGTGACAATGTAAGGTCCTTCCCAGTTGGGGGAGAGTTTGTTCTTACGGGCCTTGAGTCCCGTTGCTTCAATTTTTCTAAGGACGTGATCTCCGACCTTGAAAATTCTTTTCTTCACCTTCTTATCGTGGTACGCCTTGGTTCTTTTCTTGTAATTCTCCATCCTCAATTGAGCGTCCAATCTTCGCTCGTCCACAAGGTCAAGGTCTACCTGTCTGTTATGAATATTCTTCCCAATGTCGTAGAATGCCACTCGATCAGTCGGAAGCTGGAGCTCGGCGGGAGGCATGGCCTCAGAGCCATAGGCCAAAGCAAATGGGGTTTCCCCCGTAGGCCCCCGGGTGATTGTGCGGACTACCCAGAGAGCTGAGGGGAGTTCGTCCAACCATCTTGTGTCTCGTCCTTCAAGATTTTTACACAAAGCCGACAAGACGAGCTTGTTTGCTACTTCATCTTGTCCATTGCCTTGGGGATAGGCAACAGACGACTTAGAATGCTTGATGCCCATTCTGTTGAGCTCTTGCTCAAACTTCCGAGAAAACTGTAGGCCGTTGTCAGAAACAATTACCCTTGGAATCCCAAAGCGACACCATATTGAATCGTGGATGAAGCTTAGGGCATTGTTTTCTGTAATTTTGTTCAGGGCTTTGGCCTCCACCCATTTGGAAAAATAATCATCTGCCACAATCACATACTTCACTCCTCCCTTAGCCTGTAGGAAAGGCCCAATCAAGTCAACACCCCACATATCGAATGGCCAAGCTGCCATAACTGGGGTTTGTTCTGTCGTCGGGAGTTTGGGGAGGTCGGCGAACCGTTGGCAAGTGTCACATTTCCTTACAAATTGCTTTGCATCCTCTCTTAGATGGGGCCAGTAGTACCCCATGGTGATTAACTTGTCGGCTAATGTACGGGCCCCAGGATGGCCCCCGCATTCTCCTTGATGCACTTCAAAAAGCAGCTTCACTACTTTATCGGGGTGGACGCACTTCAATAGTGGCCTGGTGATGGATCGTCTATAAAGTTCACCTTCTACGACTGAGAAACGGGCGGGTTTCCTCTTGATTTGTCGCGCCATCACTTCATCAGAAGGTAACTCGTCCTTTTCAATAAATGCCTTTAGGTCGTCGATCCAACACCTTGGGCTGTCATCTCCGGCACACATGATCTTCACACGATCGTAGGCTGGTTGCTCTAGGTAGGCCAGGTGGTGGCCATGTTCATCCTCCGGCAGTTGATCAGTGGCTAATTTGGAGAGTAGGTCGGCGTGTTCATTGTCTTCTCTGGCTATTCTCTGGATGGCCCAAAATTCCAGCCCCTGAATTAACTCGCCGACCAAGGCATGATATTTTTGCAGTGTTGAGTCGATGACTTGATATTCCCCACGAACTTGGTTCACAATTAGTTGAGAATCACAAAAAGCTGCAATCTTCGTAGCTCCAAAACACTTAGCGTACTAAATCGCCGCTACAAGTGCCTCATACTCCGCCTGGTTGTTTGACGCTTGGAATTTGAACCTCAAAACTTCTTCAAAGACCGTGTTACTTTCAGGCTCGACGAGCACAATTCCCGCCCCACTGAGATCTCTTGTTGCCGAACCATCCGAAAAAATCTTCCAACATCCTATGAGCAAGACCAATTCCTCCGGTTTGTCGTCGACCTGTTTGCCCTTGATCATCTTTTGTGGTGGCCTTTGGTCGTTGCCAATGGTGAACGACGTTTCAACCAGGAAATCAGCCAAGGCCTGGGCTTGTACGGTCTTCCTTGCCATATATCGGATGTCAAACTCCGTCAGTTCAATGCTCCAATTCAGCAGACGACCGGAGCTTTCTGGGCGGTGCAAGATCTTGCGCAGTGGGGCATTTGTATACACAACAATTGGGTGAGCTGAGAAGTAGGCTCGTAGCTTTCGTGCTGTTATGACGAGAGCATAAGCTATTTTCTCAGCATTGAAGTAACGGGTTTCTACGTCTGATAAAGCCTTGCTTACGTAGTATACTGGCCTTTGTATCCCACCTTCCTCTCTAACCATCACGGCAGCGACGGCCTTGTCACTCGCCGAGAGGTATACATAGAGATCTTCTCCCGCAACGGGACTGCTGAGGAGTGGTGGGGAGCCAAGATACTCTTTGAGCTGGCTAAATGACTCAGAACATTCCTCCGTCCATCTGAAGTCTTTGGCACCTCGTAGAGCTTTGAAAAATGGTAGTGATCTTTCGGCGGACTTGGAAATGAAACGACCCAAGGCCGCCACTCGTCCATTCAACCGTTGGACTTCCTTGATGCTCGTAGGTTCTGCCATATCAATTAAGGCCTTGATTTTTTCGGGGTTAGCTTCAATTCCCCGTTGTGAGAGCATGAAGCCCAAAAATTTTCCCGCGGCCACTCCAAACACGCACTTGACCGGGTTAAGGACCATATCATTTGCTCGAAGGTTGGTGAAGGTTTGTTGTAGATCGTCAACATGCTTTCTCTTCTTGGACTTGATGACCATGTCGTCAATATATGCCTCCAAGTTGTCACCGAGCTGTCCCTTAAATACTTTGTTGATCATTCTCTGGTACGTTGCCCCGGCATTTTTGAGCCCAAAGGGCATCTTTGTATAACAATAGTTCCCCCTGCGGCCTGGAAGGCCGTCTTCGGAATGTCTTCTTCGGCCATCTTGATTTGGTGATAGCCAGAATACGCGTCCAGAAAGCTCAAAGTCGTATGACCGGCCACAGAATCGATGAGCTTATCGATTCTGGGCAGGGGGTAACTATCTTTGGGGCATGCCAAATTCAGGTCGGTGAAATCCACGCACAGCCTCCACTTTCCGTTTGGTTTTTTGACCAGAACCACATTAGCCAGCCACGTTGTGAACCCAGCGTCCACAATAATTCCAGCACTCAATAGCTTCTCAATCTCTTGCTTTATGGCGACCTCCTTCTCAGTTGAAAAAATTCTGCACCTTTGCTCCTTGAATTTGATTGTGGGATTCACTCCGAGCCTATAGACGGCCACATCTTCTCTAATACCCTTCATGTCTTCCACTCTCCAGGCAAAAACGTCGAGGCTTTGCTTAAGTAGGGAGATTATCTCTTCCCTCTCCTCAGTAGATAACTGAGACCCCAGTTTAATTTTTTGCTCCAGATAGTTTGGGTTAATGATTAACTCCGTTAGCTCGTCGGCAGGCTTTATTTCAGGAGCATCGTCTCTAAAGTCCATGGATTCGATAACGATTTCTTTGATTTTCTTTCTTGCCTCGGGGGTGAGGTCTGGAACCTCGTCCTCAATCAGCTTATCCAGCTCGGCCCCCGATTCATGGGTGACCAAAAGTTGTGGGGTTGCAGCTTGGTCGTCCATGAATTTCTCAACAAAGGCTTCTGGGTCGTCTACGCACTTGATGGTGGAGACACTGGCATAAGAGGTCGTCGTTTGTTTGATTGACTTGGAGAGCTTCACAATTTGATCTGGGTCGTCTATTTCAACAGTCCGCTTTGCCTTCAGCACATGCTCCAAGAATTCTGGGGCCGTCCCCAACACACATCCAACTCCCGAGCGTGTAAGAAATTTACCTCGTTGATGGGGGACTGAAGCGACGATCCTTAAGGCAGCTTGGCCAGGTTGGCCGAGAATGGCGTGGTAGTCACTGACGACATCAATCACAATAAAAGTTACTGTTTGAATGGTTCTCAATGGGTGTTCTCCAATATCGACGGGAAGATCAATCTGACCCTTTGCATCCACCCTGTGGTTGGTGAATCCCTCGAGACGACCTAAGTAGGGACTTAGGCGGCTGTCGGGTAGACCCATCCGCTGGTAGACATTATAAAACAAGATATCTTTGGCCGCCCCAGTATCAATTAGAATCCGCCTCGACTCACAATTGTCGATGTAACCAGGGATGACCAGTGTCTGTTGATGAGCTAATGGATTGGCTGATAGCTCGTAGGGGAAAAAACTTATCACATCGTTTGGGATTTCAGATTTTTGGGGAACATGGGGTGCTTTTTTCAGGTGGTAAATTGCGCTTTTGATTTGATTTTTGCTGGTTTCCTCAGAGATTACTAAGACCATCCTTGGTTGTCTTTCCGGAGGGTCGTTGTTAGCAGCTCTTATGTTGGCTGCTTGACGATCCTTCCTCATGTACTGCTCAAGACGACCATCATCAATCCACCTTTGAATAATCTTCTTCAAACTGAAGCACTCTTCAGTGTCATGTCTCTTATCCCGACGGTACTCACAATATTTATTCATATTTTTCTTCCCCTTTCCATTGGGGTTCATCTTTGGCGCCGGGCCAAAATCAACATTGCTCAAAATTTCAGCCTGCGACACCGTCAGGGGTGTGTACGATTCTGGGACCTTTTCAGCTTTCACTTGCTTGCCTTTCCCTTTCTCTCCAGCCTTGTCCTTTTTTGACTTTGCTATCTCACCCTCGTCGACGGCCTTTCCTTCCCTTTGTAACTTTCTCTCCTCAGCCTCGGCTACAGCATATGCTTTGGCTTAGAGATCCTTTCGGGATTTGGCTGGATGGACTTGTAACTCGTTGTCCAGAGTGGAAGAAACAATGTCGTGCCTGAAACAATTTATAATCTCCCTATCCGTCAGATCTTCATCAATCTGATCTACCAACTTTTTAAATCTTTTGAAGTAGCTCATGGAGCTTTCATTGGCTCCCTGAGAAATATTACTGAGGTCGTTGACAGTCTTGCGACGGTCTCCCGCTGTCGCAAATCGACCCAAAAACTTTTTCCTCATTTGCTTCCACGACTCAATGCTCCCCTTGGGAAGGCCTCTAAACCATCGTAAAGCAGCGTCAGTTAGCGTGCTTGTAAGGGCTTTACACATAACATCGTCGTGGCCTGAAGCTCTTGCCACCACATACATCTGAGCTTCAATATGCTATATGTGATCTATGGTGCTTGTAGAGCCGTCATATTGCTTAAAATCAGGAAGTTTAAAACCTGGTTCGGGAGGTCCCGTTTTGAGCATCCATGGTGCCAAGGGATTCATAGTACCACCATCATCTTCCGAATCGTCACTATCCAACTTGTTTCTTTTGGTCGTCAACTCTTCCACCTGACGCTTGAGTCTTAGAAATTCTCTCATATCGACCTCGCCTGCTGGGCCGGCGGGAGGGAACCTATCTCGACGAGGCCCCCGGGCTACGGTATTAGACCATTGCCTCTCAGTGGGAGCAGGTCGTCGGGAGATGGATCTTTCTCCCCGGTAGCTTGGTGGTGGAGATGGCATATAAGATCTCGACGGCTCCCGTTCACGACGAGGTGGGGTACGCGTTCTTTCCCGATAACTCGGGGCTCGTTCATTTCTCAACGACGGGGTCATTTGACGACCGCGAACCACTTGGTTCTGGATAGGATTCTCATTGGCTAAAGATCGACGTGGCTCTCCATCTGCCTCGTCTCGTCGTCGTTGTGACGGGATTCCCTCACTTCGTCTTTGGTTCAGATGTTCTTTGAGATCAAGCTGTGGCACAATCCGTTCATTTTCAGCAGCAGTTCCTTCGCGCCGTCCATTATTCCCCCTCTGGGTTCTCCTTCTCGACAAGACAGTGTGGTGGGATGCTTGAGGGCGTTGTCCCTCAGCCATTTTGATCAGCTCATCATGAATTTGTATGAGCTCTTGGAGGGCATTGGCTCTTTCGACGAGGACAGCGACTCTGTCGAGATGTGGGTTCGATGGGCCACCCAAATTTTGTACAGTAGCTCCCTCGGGTCTCCGCTCCAGTGGGGGTCGTCTCTGACGCTCAGCTGCAGGTCTCTTTTCTCTTCTCCTTGCCGTTTGAAGGCCTGTGTCATCAACCACCCCTTGTGACCTGGTAACCCTTAAATTAGGGTTCCTAGGTGGAGAGGGTGGTCTAGGATTTTCTTGCTGGCCTTGCTGAGGGGAAGGAGGTCTGCCTTCGTTTTCGGTAGATTTGCTTGCGGTGTGTCCGTCTGACACCATTTTCCAGGTATTTTCCGGCTGTTATTCTGTGGTTGAAAGGTCACTGACAAACGCTTCCCGGCAATGGAACCAATCTGATGGTGTAGGAATGTGTTTGGGCTCAGGTATTGATGTCCAGCGAGATGATTGAGCTGACTTGTGATCTGCACAACACAAGAAAACAACTGTGAAACTGCGCCGGGGGTCTTCCGGCAAGCCCCTCCGGCGTGAGAATCAGAGTTTGGACTGAAAAATAGTGGAAATAATATGGTGAGTGTGTGTGTACGTAAATATGCATAAATACATTACCTTAGTCCATGATTCTGTTCCCATATTTATAGTGGATGAAGTGGTATTAGGATTTTCATCTGAGCCGTGGGATTGGGTTGTTGCCAACCGTTGGATCATCTTGGTTCCCTAGGCGTACACGTGTCATGCCGTGATTGCTTCGCCTAAGTAAGGATACTGTTGTGTCTGACATGGATAAGTAGTTTGGCTTATAAAGGAAAGTCAACATGCACGCCTTTTGGCATTATTACTGCTTCCATGATTACACGCAGAGAATGTCCCAGTGTCAGGTCTGACTTTACCCCAATATAGCTAATTAATCAAAGCTTATTGAGGAAGCTAAGTGAAGGGACGATCTGGAGCTGTATGTCCAGGAGGGTCGTCGCCTTGTCAAGACTCGACGAGCGAGTGGACGAGCGAGTAAGATCACTCAATGGCGACGACCGTCGTTCTACGTTGGAAAGGATTATGGCTTGTGAAGGGAAGGCTCGTCGTTAGATGGGCTCGGTCGCTCATTGGCGACGACCGCCATCTAGCGTGTCGACGGACCATGTCTTCAAACCTTGATGGGCTTCATTGATCTTGATCCATTTGTGGGCTTGGTAGCCTATAGCTCGTAGATATGTATTGAGCCCGGCCCATCACGAAATATCCCGTTCAGTCCCATTTGTCATTTTGATTTGTCCCAAAATGTATGTCCCATTTCTAAACTTAGGCATGAATGTTAGTGCAAATCTACTAAGGTACAAGAAGGTGAAGCTCTTCCTTAATAATTGCAAAATATACAACAGGACAATCTTTTAGGGGCGAAAGGAGTACATATTTTTTACATTTGAGCTATTTCTATTTACATTGCTATTTTTTCATTTGGTAGTAAAATTTTACGCGAAACAACCCCATTTCAAAAAGTTAAAAGTGTATTGGTTTTTGGTTCATTGCCCCGTAAATTTCTTTTTTTTTTAAATCTATGCTCAATAAGTTCTTTTTAAATGAATGTATCAATTTTTTGTCAGTTTGGACAAAAATACACCTCAAAGAATATTGTATTATATTTTCAAAAAAAAAATTAATAAAAAAAAATTAATAAATTTTTTTTTAATAAAAAAATTTTAAATACAATTTTTTTTTTAAATAAAAAAAAATCAGAATGTTGTATTATATTTTCAGAATGTTGTATTATATTCAGAATGTTGTATTATATTTTCAAAAAAAAAATTAAAAAAAAATCTGAATGATGTATTATAAACAAAATGTTGTATTATATTTTCAGAATGTTGTATTATATTCAGAGTATTGTATTATGTTTTCAGAATGTTGTATTATATATTTTCAAAATGTTGTAATATATTTTCAAAAAAAAATTAAAAAAAATTTAAAAAAAAAACTAATTTTTTTTTTTAAAATTGAAAAATAATCAGAATATTGTATTATATTTTCAGAATGTTGTATTATATTTTCAGAATGTTGTGAGGGCAAAACTGGAAGTTCACTTGTAAAAAGAACTTCCTGGTTATTTTAATACAATGGGAAACTTAGTGAAAAGTGATTTGTTCCAAAAAGAACTTATGAGGCAAATTCCATTGGTTTTTCCCACATTTATTTATTGCTATTTTTTTTCGCCAACCACATTTATTGCCGGGGCCGGCCATGGCTAAAGACAAGTGAGGCCATGGCCTAGGGCCACAAAAAATGGGCTAATTTAGGGGCCTTAAAATTTGTTGTGTATATGTATTAGGTAGGTCCAATTTTAACCCAAAAACTATACACAAGTCAATATTTGATCCACACAAATTCAACAACATCCCACATTAAAAAAAGTCCAAATTTAATTTTTCCCTAAATTCTTTTTGACCGGGCATTAATTTTAAAAAAAACGAAAAATAAAGATTCAAGGGGAAAAAAAGAACAATGCTCTTGGCTAGCTACGTTAACTACGTTAAGTCCAATACCTACCGCTGCCGCTGACGCAATCAAATAATCAGATAATTCGTTCTCCTTCTCCAATCCCCATCCCCTAATGGCATGCCTTTGATAAATAATTGTCAAACAAATTAATTCATACACAGATAAATTCCAAGTTCACAAGCGATGGCCAAAAATATCAAGGGCTTCTTGCACAAAATTTAGTGCATAGAAGAAATAATGTTAGTATTAGTACAACTATACAAATGTGGTCCAACGTGGAGATTGCTTATCGGTTTTTGTTGACTATTCCGATAAAAGAAGTTTTTCGAAGTTAAGGTTAATAAAAAATTATCTTCGAAATATGATGTGTCAAGAAAGACTAAATGGGATAACTTTGATATTAATTGAGAAAAATATAGTTGATAAAGTTGATTATTCAACTTTGATTCATGATTTTGCTTCTAAATATGCTAGGAGAAATGTGTTTATATAGTATTATTTAAGGATATTATGATATATCATATTTTTATTTAGTATGAAATATTGTTATTTACTAGATTGATAATGATCATATATTTATTTGTTTAGTTAAAAGTTACATACTTTACAGAAGGGGGGCGTCCAAAAAATTAGCATAGGGCCACAAATTTAACAGGACCGGCCCTGTTTATTGCTATTGGTTTCGTATTTATCATTCTAAGTGGGTGCATCTACTAGACTACCGAAATATCTTTTTTTAAAAAGAGCAATGCTAGGGGCATCAAAGAAAGTCACAAAATCTTGCTCAAAAATGAGTTGGCGATATTGTATTTGTTGCATCGATAGTGGATCAAGTACACTCTAATTAAAAACACCAATAAAATCATTAAGCCTAAGATTGTGTGAGTAAGTTTTTGTGACTTGTGCCCCTGTTATTTTTTTTTATTAGGCCACTAATTCAATCCAGTCCAAGTCCAAGCCCACCTGCTACTTATCTCTAATAAGGATTCAGCTGTATAAAGCCCAGTCAAGGATTAAGTATTGTTTGAGAGCGCAACTGCTTGACACCAGCTTCAGCCTTGCCTTGGGCCTAGCCAACATTTAAAGCTCAACTCTTTCCTCCGTTTCACAGGTTCTTATTTTCCTTTATAATTCGTCTTATTTTAAGTTTTTAATTATTTTATTTCATAAATGACTGAATATTATTTGGAGAATTTTGTCTCATAAAGTCCATTAATTACAGAAAAAATCGATAATTATTTATCTACTTTCAGCCACTTGCTTTATGAATGGTGTTTTGAACAATTATCCACATCTTAAAATTAGAGATGAGTTAATAGTAGAGAGAGGCCCAAGGGTGAGCATGGACTAGACGAGATCGATAACATATTATATTGGAGATTTCACCTTAAAATCAATTTTTGATGAGGGGAGTAGTCCTTAAATTTATATACCGATTCATATTTCTCTCTCTCTCTCTCTCTCTTTAGTAAATGTGGGATAATTGTCTAACATACTATTATTAACCCATTTTTGGCTTAATTTTTTTAATTTCTTAAGTAAAAGTATAACGACCCCGAATTTCCATAATTTAAATAATCCATAAACATGAATAATAAAATATCCCAAAACGGATCCACAAGGTAACTTAGTTCAAACCATTACATCGGTGCGGAATATTCGAATGTAACAGCTAAGTACAATTACTAGAACTAATAAAAGTCTTGAAACTCGGAATCATTAATTAACTAATTTATTCTACTTAAATGCTTCGCCTCTTCCTGATGGCGATTCTCCTTCTCCTCTATTCCGATCCTGGGAAAAAAGAAATGAAGGAATGAGCGAACAATGCCCGGTAAGTTCATACGTGGTCCATTCGGTTCAATGAAGAGACAACCGGAATGAACGGAATCCAAAGAAGTATATTCAAGGATAGGTTAAATTCAAACATGTATATATATAGTAAGCAAGGAAAGTGTGGCCACTACACATTTAGTTATACTTTCATCACTTTCGTCAATTCCATAGGATATACCCTACATTGAGTATTCCCAACATTTTCATCCAAAGGTGGCATATCGATTAGCTTTACCACCTGTACTCGCTGGGGTGCACAATGTATTTCACGTATCCATGTTAAGAAAGTATATGGCAGATGCAAGTCACGTAATTGAATACAAGCAGCTGAGGCTTCGAACGGATTTGAGTTATGAAGAGAAACCGATTAAGATTGTGGATCGGAAGGACCAGAATCTGCGAAGACGAGTTATCCCGTACGTGAAGGTGCAATAGAGCAACCACACAGAACGCGAGGCGACATGGGAGCTCGAAAGTGAAATGCGGGAAATGTATCCCGATCTCTTCGAAAATTAAGGTACGTTTAGTTTGGAGGACCAAACTCTTTTAAGGGGGTAAGGATGTAAAGACCCGAAAATTTTGAATTTTTTTTTTAGTATTATTTTAATTAGAATAATAAATAAAATAATACTCATTACTTAGTTTGGACTTAGATTTAATTGAATGAACCAAATCAATGATTTAATTCAAGTGGGCTAAGTTGTGGGCTTAGGAGGTTAAAGGGGCCCATGAAGGTTAAAGCCTAGCTATAAATAATAAACCTCCTTATTAATTTTTCCAAAATCATTCATTAATCAAAGAAAAAGAAAAAAATTTAAAACCCTAGGAGAGGAGGGGCGGCGGCCGAGCTCTTGGAGGAGGAGTGACAGTCGGATTTTGATCTCCTTTGGTCAATATTTCTTCATCAAAATCAAGGTAAGATGATACCCTAAACCCTAGTTTTTATTTCATTCAATTCGGAATTAAATTGAATTAAATATGAATTTTTGAAATCCTAAAACTATTTTAAATCTAGGTTTAGTCATTCTAGAATTTTAATGGTTTAATCTTAGTGTTTAATGTATAAATTAAGGGTTTAAATAATGAGGAATTGAAGGTTATAATGAAGTAATCATAACCCTAGTTCATCTTGATTTGAATTTAAATCTAACACAATTAATATGATTAAAAGTGTTTGATTAAAGAATATATAAATTAAATGAATGTTTAATGCTTGAAAAATAAAAAGAGGAACAAAAATAATGTTTGTGAATCAACCTAGGGTTCGCCCGAATTGGTCTAAGTGAATTTGGGGTTGTCTCTATTTAGGTGTTTGACTTTTAGTTATTTTGTATAAAAACAGTTAGTTTTTAAACTGAAAAAGCGACCAAACTGAAAGGTTTACAAAGCTGAAGGAATTAAATTATGATTTTCAGTTAAGTTATTCACTGAACAGTTAACTAAGGGACTAAACTGAAAAGTCTAAAGTTTCTTAGGGACTGTTTTGCAATTATTTAAAAGTGGAGGGACTGTTTTGTAATTTTTCAAAGTTGAGGGACTGTTTTGTAATTTTTCAAAAGTTGAGGGACTGTTTTGTAATTTTTCAAAAGTTGAGGGACTGTTTTGGAATTTTTCAAAAGTTGAGGGACTATTTTGTAAAATTTGGAAAGTTAAAGGACTTTATTGAAATTAAGAAAACATAAAGGAACCTTTTGAAATTTAGGGGAAATCCAAAGACTTTAAAGAAGTTATATCAAAGAGAAAGAAGAAAAATAACACTTTAGTATTAAAAAGAATACTAAAATATTTAGGTTCCTAGAATAGTAGAGTTCGAAATTGAAAGCTTCCAAATGAGGAAACTTTCTAATTAAAGAAGGTTACTCAAAAAGAGAAGAGGGACCGTAATTAGGAAGCTATTAAGGAATTAGACTTCCATTGAAAGGAATGAAACTAAGTGTCCTCTTGAGGAAAGATTTATAAGAAGAAAGTTTCTAAATTAAGAAACTGCTAAATTAGGAAAGTTCCTAAAAATAGAAAGTTAGTTAACCAGTTAAGGTGAGTCTAAGAGTAACTCATAGGTTAGCTAAAGAAAGGAAATATAGGTACATAAGAAGTAGTAAGCAATTACTTGTGCCTAAGTTATGTTATTACGTGATTGTAGATTTCGCGTAAAGGCGTTGCTTAAGGACGGAAAGCAAAGCTAAGGTAAGGAATTACGTTCCTAAACACTTTGTGTATCAATTTCGTTTGAAAACTCCATCGAGTCTTTTCAAAACATGAATGCTATCTGTGGCTGATAGTACTTTTCTAAAATATCCTTGCGAAATGTATCGTCATTGGAAAATCTTTATTCTATGATGTGATCTTGTTCATGGAATATCTCAAGTATTGAAAATTGCTATGTGTGTTCATGTACCTACGAATGCACCATATATTATGACTTGTGTGAAATGATGCATGCTTGTCAAGTATTATTAGATAACATGAAATGATGCATGTTACCTGTGAATGGATTATGACTTGTATGAATGTACATGCACGTCAAGGTTATATGAATTGATATTGGACTGGTATGATATGTGTTACATACTGGTCTATATTTTATGCACAGTCGACATCAATGTAGGTGATCGATAGTGGGAGTACTCAATGTAGGGTATATCCTATGGAATTGACGGAAGTGATGAAAATGTTGGGAATACTCAATGTAGGGTATATCCTATGGAATTGACGGAAGTGATGAAAGTATAACTAAATGTGTAGTGGCCACACTTTCCTTGCTTACTATATATATACATGTTTGAATTTAACCTATCCTTGAATATACTTCTTTGGATTCCGTTCATTCCGATTGTCTCTTCATTGAACCGAAGGGACCACGTATGAACTTACTGGGCATTGTTCGCTCATTCCTTTATTTCTTTTTCCCCAGGATCGGAATAGAGGAGAAGGAGAATCGCCATCAGGAAGAGGCGAAGCATTTAAGTAGAATAAATTAGTTAATTAATGATTCCGAGTTTCAAGACTTTTATTAGTTCTAGTAATTGTACTTAGCTGTTACATTCGAATATTCCGCACCGATACCGATGTAATGGTTTGAACTAAGTTACCTTGTGGATCCGTTTTGGGATATTTTATTATTCATGTTTATGGATTATTTAAATTATGGAAATTCGGGATCGTTACAAAAAGCATATAAATTCAAATTAAAAACTTTAAATTGGAACGATGATCAAATTTTTCAGGTGGTCTTTGGTTCCTAATCCCATTGTACAGTAAATTGGAGAGAGAGGGCAGCTCGGATTTTCCTTCTTCCTCGATCCTAGTTTCCTTCCATTTTGATCTGCAATAATTCAAAAAGGATTTAGAGTTATTTCTTGCCTCAAAAGCCAAGAAAATAGAAAATAGAAGATAAAAAGTACGAGGTAGATTATTCGTAGAGAGTATTTAGTAAAAGAATTATGGGATTTTTCCCCTAAGGCCCTCCTTGACCAAATTATATTCCTCTTAAAGAAAAGATTTTTGTAAATCCCAAATACACCTCTCCGCCTAGTTTGGGCGACCGCCCATCAACATAGGGCGATCGCCCAACTCAAAAAAATGTCCCCCTCCGCTTAGTATGTTATAAGACTTTTTAAAAAGTCTTATAAGTAACTTATAAGACTTTTTAATAAGTCTTATAACATATATAAGACTTAAAAAGTCTTATAAGTTACTCTTATATTTAATAAGTCTTATAACATATATAAGACGCACCAACTCAAAAACTGAAAATTATTAATAAGTCTTCTATAAAACTTATTAAAAAGTCTTATAAGTAACTTATAAGACTTTTAAAAAATCTTGTAAGTTAAAAAGAGTTTTTATAAGACTTTTTGTATAAGTCTTTTAAAAAAGTCTTATAAGTTACTTATAAGACTTTTTAAAAAAGTTTTATAAGTAACTTATAAGATTTTTTAAGTCTTATATATGTTATAAAACTTATTAAATATAAGACTTTTTAAAAAGTCTTATAAATTACTAGGCGAGTCTTATAAGACTTTTTGTACAAGTCTTTTAAAAAAGTGTTATTTATGTTATAAGACTTATTAAATATAAGACTTTTTAAAAAGTCTTATAAGTTACTAGGCGAGTCTTATAAGACTTTTTGTACAAGTCTTTTAAAAAAGTCTTATATATGTTATAAGACTTATTAAATATAAGAGTAACTTATTAGACATTTTAAGTCTTATATATGTTATAAATAAGTCTTATAAGTTACTTATAAGACTTTTTTAAAAAGTCTTATAAGTTACTAGGCGGAGAGGGGTCATTTTTTTGATGGACGGTCGCCCAAACTAGGCGGAGGGGTGTCTGGGGAAATAACTAAATGTTGTTTCTTATATTGGGTTTAAATCTCGCCCAAGGGGCCCTAGAGGAAATGGGCCAAGAATTATTTTCCATAACACTTTCATTATTTACAAGTGTTTAAATAGGTACAAAGAAGAAGAGTCCTACCATATCTATTATTTTTGAACAACAAGATAGTAATAGTATTCTAGGGAAAGTAAATCTCGACATAACTATATACCGATATACACAATATCCCTAAATATAGGGATATATCTAACACTCCCCTACAGTTGAAACAGGAGGAGATCGAACATTGAGACTGGAACGGAAATCCTCGAACAATATTAATGGCAACCCCTTTGTAAAAATATCTGCAATTTGATAGCGGGACGGATCATGTAGAACACGAACTTCACATTTAGCCACCTTATCCCGAACAAAGTGAATGTCAATTTCAATATGTTTGATTCTTTGATATTGAACCGGATTTCCAGACAAATAAATTGCACTATTATTATCACAATATACAAGAGTTGCCCGCCAAATAGGACAATGAAGTTCGAGCAACAAATTACGTAACCAACATGACTCGAAAACTACGTTTGCCACTCCCCGATACTCGGCCTCGACACTAGATCGAGAGAGAATAGGTTGCCGCTTGGCCGACCATGAGACCAGATTGCCCCCAAGATATACACAATAACCGGATGTTGACTTCCTAGTATTCGGACACCCAGCCCAATCGGCGTCCGTATATGAAACCAGAGAAGAAGTGGATGAACGTGACAAGTACAACCCAAAATCCAACGTCCCATGTATGTAGCGGATAATCCGTTTCAAAGCAAGCATATGCTCATCTCGAGGAGCATGCATAAACAAACACACCTGATGTACAACATACTCAATGTCTGGACGAGTAAAGGTGAGGTACTAAAGGGCCCCGACAAGACTGCGATAATGGGATGGATCTGAATAGAGAGGACCATTTGTAGAGCTAAGATTCGGTTTCATATCAACGGGTGTAAGAGAGGGCTTGCATGTTGACATACCAGCCCATTCCACAATATCAGCCGCATACTTTCGTTGGGAAAGAAACAAGTTCCCATTTTGTCCCGAAACAGATATCCCCAAAAAAAGAACTCATAAATCCCAAATCTTTCATTGCAAATTCGGCACATAGACTAGCAATAAGAGACTTTCGCAGATTATCAGATGAAGCAGTCAGAATAATATCGTCGATATAGACCAATAGATACGCCATAGAAGATCCATGATGATAAACGAACAAAGAATTATCAAACCTACTTTGGATAAACCCCAAAGAAGATAGAAAATCTACAAAACGACGGTACCACTCCCGGGGTGCCTGTTTAAGACCATATAGTGACTTCTTGAGTAAGCAAACATGGTCCGGATATCTCTTATCATGAAATCCCAATGGTTGGTGCATGTAGACGATTTCCTTGAGCTCCCCATGCAAAAACGCATTTTTAACATCCAATTGGTGAATAGACTGCCCTTTTGAAAGTGAGAAACTAAGAACAATACGAAATGTGGCTGGTTTGACTACCGAACTAAAAGTCTCTCCACAATATATACCAACTCGTTGAGTCTTACCATCAGAAACTAAGCGAGCTTTATGGCGCTTAAACGATCCATCAGACTTGTGCTTAAGAGAAAAAATCCACATGGAACGAATCACATTAGTATCAGGTGAACGGGGCACCAACTCCCACATCTTATTATCAATAAGAGCATTATATTCATTAGTCATGGCAATTTTCCAATTTGGGTCTTTAAGTGCAGATAAATGATTACTAGGAACAGGAGATATGGCAACAGTAGTATGCAAATTAAAGGGTTGCTTAGGTTTGTGGTTCCCCTTTGAATCCTAGTAATGGGACCAAGAGACCGAATGGACGAAGCATGCTGGGCTGAGGAGAGGAAGAATCTGGAGAGGCCCAATGAGACACCAAGTAAGGGGATGGGTATTCATCTAGAAAATTATAAGATAAAGGGGCCGGTTTGTGCAAGTGAGTAAAGGGGAATTGAGTCTCGTCAAAAATTACATGGCGATTAATGATAATTTTACGAAACGACAAATTGTAGCACTTGTACCCACGAAGATTGGTCGGATATCCTAGAAACACACAAGGTGTTGAGCGAGCTTGAAGCTTGTGAATGGTAGTGGAAGGAGATAACGGATAGCAAAGACACTCAAAAACTCGAAGATGATTATATGACGGATCTCGAGCATAAAGTGATTTTAGAGGAGAGTTATATGACAAGGATTTATTTGGGAGAATATTTAAGAGGTATGTGGCCATTTGAACCGCATGATGCCAGAAGGAAGGGGGAAGAGAGGCATGAACTACCAAAGTACGAACTATGTTATTGATGGTTCTTATTTTACGCTCAGCAGTGCCATTTTGTGAAGATGTATAAGGACAAGAAAGACGAAAAGACATACCATGGTTCTTGCAAAATTCCCAAAAGTGAGCATTGTCGAAATCATGCCCATTATCACATTGTATGTTTTTAATTTCTCGTTCAAATTGAGTGCAGATTAGAGCACCGAAAGAGAGGAACGTAGAATACACATATGACTTATTTGAAATTGGAAAAGTCCAAAGAAATTTAGTGTATTCATCAAGAAAAAAACATAATATCGATGTCAAGCAGAACTTAAAACTGGAGACGTCCATAAATCACTATTAATAATGTCAAAGGGCATCAAGGTAGAAGAACTAGAATTAATAAACGGAAAAAGAACATGCTTTCCTTAGGAGAAAGCATGACAAACATGAGAAACCCGAGAAATCCTATAATCTATAAGTTTATTTTTCCTAAGAGACTCCACAATTGGTGCGCCAGGAAGACCCAACCTCTCGTGCCATATTTTATGAGACAATGCAACGAAAGCAGAAGCAGACTCGAATGTGACTGGATAAAGGTAGCCTCGACTATTACATCTCATGAGATGCTTCCCCGTCCGGAAATCCTTCACGGTCATTCAACAGAGATAGAATTAACAGTGGTAAATTTGCGAACAAAAATTAAGTTCTCAACAATATTAGGAACTAACAATCTCTGGTACTCAAAAAAGCCTTTTCCTCGTTTTTGCTACCAATAAAAATGACACCCCTTTTCAAAGTCTTTTTCTAAGTTTTTGCTACCAATAAAAAGGACACCATTTTCACTAAAGTCGTTTTTCAACGTTTGGGCTCAAAATACAAAATCGCGTGGCGACTCCTCTCCTTCCCGAAAGCGAGGTCTCAAACACCAACCCCGCGAAAGACAACCGCCTTTTTGCCGCGCGCGAAAATCCGGGTAATTTCAGATCTGGAATTGTAAATGACATGAAAAGTAAAGGAACGGGGCCGAAACGCCGTTTTAACCCGAGATTACTTCTCTTACGGAAAGAGAAGAGGATTAGGGACTAAAACGTATCGGACCCCGTTGACGGTGACGTCTACATTTCAACAACGTTCGACCAAAACGGTTGTAGCGACTGGCGCATAAACCGAGACGGAACGAGTGTTTAGGGAGAGAGAGTGTTACCTATGGCTAGGGGTTGACTCTTTTGACTCGGGAGGCGTATACGGGATATGATTTAGTGTTTGGAACGGTGTTTCGAGGTGTTTTGGTTCGTGTTTGGTTGAAATACGAGATTTTCACGCAAATCGAGGCAAAACGAGGCCGGGGGAGGTTGAAATCAGTTTGGGCCGTGGCTTTGGTGGAAAATGGTAAGGTTTTTTCTTTTTTTGAAATGTTGACAGCCCTCTGTATTTATAGGGTAAAATTGCAAAAGAGTCCGGACGGACTTAACCTGAATTCCAGGGGGTCTTTTGGAAACTGGAAGGAGTTGTTGGCAATTCTGGTTTTTCCTGCAAAACAGTCCGGACGGACTGGGACTCAGTCTTAGGGGTATTTTGGTCTTTTCACTCTGAAATCTGATTGATGTTGATCGGAGGGCCATGGCATGCGTGCCACGTGCCCCTGTGACTCACCAGGGCATGGATTTTCGTACCATTGTTTCCGGTTTTGTCCGTTTTTTAAATAACTATCCGGAAAATATCCGAAATGCCCTCGGAAAGTGCCGGAAAGTGCGTTTTTCAGGAGAAGCTGTACTTTTATGTACGACGACGTGTGTTGAGTACGCTTCGACGTTGGGATGCACGGGGCAGTCCTGGGACGTTTCGTTGACTTGAGAACGGGGAGCTTAATGGGTTTCGGTTAACCTGGAGGGGGCCAATTAACGGATTTCGGTTAACTTTTAACGGATCTTGACGATCCGGATTTGGGTACTTACAGACGCACCCTGGTTTTTGCCTAGATCGCCCTTTAAGGTTTTCAATCTAGCGGGCATCTCTTTTGCATCTTTTATTTTTGTGCTCTAACTTTTGCCTAGGCCGCTCTTTACGAGTTTTCAACCTAGCGTGTCACTTTTATTTTTTTTGAAAAGTATGTTTACTCGAAGGGGACTCAGTTAGAAAAATCTCATTAAGGAGAAAGATGAGATCTCAAGTTTAGTTGAGGAGAGACGGACTCTATTTTTTTTTTTTTTGAAAGGTGATCCAAGCATTGACTCTTTTATGGGGGAGTGTATTCTCTGATGATGAGAGCGAGAAGTGAAAAGAGAAAAGCTCCTAATGCAGATTTGATTACTCTTGAGAGTTTAAGTAGGGATTGACTCGGGAGGAAAGGTTAGGAAGCCCCAGTTTTGATGCTTGGATTTCAAGAGTGTGTATGAGAATGGCTAAGAGGAAGCCCCTAGACTCAAAAAAGAATGTTATATCGCTCAAAGATCTAGAAAAGTTGTTCTACTCTTTAATGGACCTTGCATCATCTAGAAATTTCTTAACGAGTTTGAAAAGAAAGCCAATCATTAGTACAACTTAAGGCTAAACATTTCTCTTTATGGATTGATGTTGAAAGTTTTCTTCATTTGTGCTGCCATTCAGGCTTCATTGTAAGAGGGTGTTGACGAATCCTCTTTTCTTCGTAGGTATTACTTGACTCTTCTTCTTTGTGGGAGAGTCCTTCTTGCCTTTGTTGAAATTTCATCTTTGTTGTGGGGTAATGAAGGCTTTGAGAGATTTTTTTTTGATGCTCTAATTTTTGCCTAGGACGATTTGAGGAGTTTCGACCTAGCGAGCCTTTTATTTTTGTACTTTCAAAGCCTTGAATTGAGTAGCCCCACTCTTCTTGGGATGAATGTTGATAGCAGCGCCTTTGGATTCCTTCGCTTGTTGATCTTCGACTTTCAACATGAGTAATGTTTAGCCTTAAGCCTTCTAATGATAGTTTTCATTTCAAAGTGTTTAGAAGTTTCTATTTTTCATGATGATTTAAGGAATCAGGGTCCATTATTTGACATGGTTCAAATGATACTCATGAAGTAAAACAACTCTTGGGAAAGTGTTTGGGATAAAGAGATAACTTTTATTGATAAGGAAATTCGAAACAGACTCGATAGTTTACTTGACACAAACTAGAGATGATAGAGATGTACTAGAATGACAGAATGACTCTTCGAGAACATACTAGGAAGTTGACCTAATCTATATTTTTTCTTTTTTTTTCAAAGGAAAAAGGGAGAGGACAATCGGAGCCCCAAGGTGGTGATGCTTTAGTTGATCTTGCCGGCTTCATACAAGTCTTGGATGGCATCCCTCAAATTGTAGCAATTGTTGGTGTCATGACCACTAAACTGATGGTAATCGCAAAATTTATCGTGGTCCCAATCTTCTCTCATTTTCTTAGGATGATAGTCTTCCATTGGCTTCAGTTTTCCTTGGCCTACTAGATCATCGAACATTTCCTTAAGAGTAGCCCCACCAAAATCATGATAGGTACGACCAGTGCTCCCTTTTGTTGGACAATTCTCCTTTTCTGAATTCTTTCTAAGATGGATCAATTCATCAATTCTAATACCCGATTTATGGAGCTCGAGGAAACTAGAGAAGTAATTGTCGACAAGCTTCTCTTGGTACTCTTCACGGAGGCATTGAAGTAGGATATGAATTTGTTCATCTAGGCTTGGCCTATCAACGATTTCAGCCAGTTTGGTCCTCCATCTTTTGACGAAGTCTGTGAATGACTCGTTTTGTTGTTGCTTAGTTTGCTCAAGGTCTCTCCTAGTAGTGCGGTAGGTAGTGTTGTCCTCAAATTGTTCTTGGAAGGCACGACTGGCGAGTGGCCAATCAAGCCTTGTGGAGAGTGGAAGAGTCATGTACCAATCTCTAGTGGCACCATCAAGGGTTTGAGGGAAGCATTGAACTAGCAAGTTATTATCGACACCCATAGGTAGCATGGCCCAAGAGTAGGTGATGGATGTGGTTTTACCCATCCAAAAGATATATTTCCTAGCTTATTTGATGCTCGAAACCATGAGAATTTAATGTATTTTCTAGTGTTTTGAAAGTACAGGGGTTGAAGTGCAACAATGTTGAAAACGGAGGATTGGAGCGTACTTTGGAAGTTTTGGGATCAAATTGCAATTTTGGAAAATATGGGACAAAACGAAAATTCTGAAGTTCAAGGACTAAAGTGGAAATTTTGGAAATTCAGGGACTAAACTGGAAATATGGAAATATTGGACGAATTTGATTTATAAAAATTCATGGGTCAAAGTGAAAAATAAAATCTCAAAGGAGAAGGTGCAAAAGAATTTTTTTAATGACCAAAATGCGACAAAATGTGACGTTGGAATTATGGTGCGAAACGAATACTAGGAGGTCCAAACTAGGGCCAAGGTTGGCCGAGAGGTGCTAGAAAATGGGGCATGGCTGCTGCTGCTGGCCGGCCAAAGCTAGCTGAGTGGCCGAGGAAAATGGAGCCAATGCAAAGCAAGACAGGCCAAGGCTAGGAGGAAAATGGGCCAAGGCAAAAATGGGCCTGGGCAGTTTGTTAAGGGCGACCGCTTGAACCATTATGGGCGGCCGCTCAAATAGAAGAAAATGGCCGAGCAACCTACTGTACTCATGGGCGTTCGGTGGGCAACGGTGGGCGACCGCCCACAAAGGTTTTTGCAACAGAATTAATTCCGTCACAAATGAGGAAAACGTGATTTTTCACAGATTTGCACGGAATCAGCCACGGATTTCGGGAGATTTTCTATTTTGACTAGGATTTTGACCCTAATTTGTTTCCAAAAAGGATTTCCACCTCCTTCCTCCTATAAAAATAACCCTAGACTAGTTTTGTATCATCTTTTATCTTTTTATTTTCTTGGGATCTTTGGATCTTTTATTCTTTTATTTTCTCTCTATATTTTTAGTTTAGGTTTTATTTATTTTTGAAGATGAAAGAACAAGGTTTTGCATTATTTATTTTAATGGCCATTCAAGGCTAAATTATTTGATTCATGGATTGAGGTGAGTAGCAATTTGATCTTTATGCTAAAGCTTTAATTCTTCATATCTCTATTTTGTTCTTGTTCTTCTCAACGGTTTTAATTATTGTTCTTGAGATCAATTGTATTGACCTAGCGGAATATACTTTTGACCTCTTGAATTTATTTGGATACAAACCATTGCACTAGCGTGGATGATTTGTAATTTGACCATTGTTGAGAAGAATAGATTTAATTGAGGACCTAGCGAAAATCAAACGAATCTAGGTCCCATTGTTCTTAATTTTTTTATTGAAATTCTTGAATGTTTATATTGACCTAGCGGAATATATAAACAAGATAGAGTTATTAGGGTTCTAATGTTCTTATTGACCTAACGGCATGTATGAACATCTTAATCCTAGATTTTTGTGAACGAATCCAAGAATGAGATTGAATCATTTTTACATGAAATAAAAAGAATAAAGTGATAATTTTTATGATCCCCAATTCATGAATTCCTTGTTTCTTGCTATCTTTAATTTATTTATTTTTGCTTTCTTAGTTTAATAATTCAATCAAATCAAAAACCCCCTTTTTCTTTTGTTTCTTTTTACACTAATTAAATCAATTTGTTCAACACACAAATCTCTGTGGATTCGACCCTTGCTTGTGCATACTACTACAACGGTAGCTAGTACACTTGCTAGGTATTTTATTACAAGTGGATTTTTATCCATCAAGTTTTTGGCGTCGTTGCCGGGAATTTGTTGTGATTTGAACAAGTTAATTTTGATTAGTGTATTGTAAATAATTTTCTTTTCTTATTTTTTTGGGTGTAAATAGTTTTCTTTAATTATCTTCTCATTTTATTTTATTTTGATTTTTATTATAAAAAAATAAAATCAAATGGTCTCAAGGATGTATAACTATGACATCTATGAGTCATGTGGAAATTGTGGATTATACTCTCATGGTTCTTATAAGTGCCCTTCGGGGACATATTCTTTTGAATATTATCCACAAGAGGGGAGTCCGTTTCATTCACAAAGTCAAGGATGGAACAGTTATGGGCCACATTACTATGAGCCTTCTCATCCTCAACTTGAAAAGCAACCATGGGAGGAAGCTATAGAAAGATATAAGGAGGAGAAACGACAACGGAATAGTCGAATAGAGGCAACCATGAGTAACATGTCGTCACAATTGGACAAATTGATAGAGGCAGTGAGGAATCAAAATTCGACCATAATTCATGCACAACCCAAAGAACAACTATTGGGGAACACATTGGGGAACTTTGTCTATGAAGACTCCGATGAAGAACTTGAGAACGAACTACAACAAGAGCCACTTTTGGAAAATGAAACGGAGGATTTTGTCTATGAAACCTCCCATGAAAATTCTAGTGAAGTGCAATTGTATGATAGTTCGGGTTGTATGGAGACGGAAGAAATTATAGAAACATCATGGCATGAGCAAGTTGATGAAATTGAGCTTGCTTTTTATGGTGAGATGCGGGGCAATGAATTTCAAGAAGATATGGTCACTCTCGCCAAGATCGACAAGCCATGTTTGAATGAACACCGACCTCTACTCATGGAAAATGCCGATGATGAATCCTCCATGATTTTGGTGATCCCTCCAATCGTTGAAGACGGAGAAAGTGGCAAGGACTCTCGAGAGAAGAAGCCCAAAAAGATGAAGCGTCAAACATTTCCTTGGGCACTAAATGATTTGATGATGCAAGGAATACATATGGGGCATGAACTGAAAATAAGGACCCGCGAAACCATGAAGTGGGCCAAAGGACAGAAGGTGAAGTCCAAACGTGAGCAACGGTCGGGCTAATGACCTTAACCAAATGCGCTAATTGGGAGGCAACCCAAGTAGGTATGTTTTATTTGCTTTTTTATTTGCTTTGTTGTGTCATATCGTCCTTTGAATCCGAGGCATGCTTTTGTTCTCTTTGCTATGAGGACATAGCATGTTTTGAGTTTGGGGGTAGATATCTCTCCGAGTTTGTGGGTTTATAGGGGAGTGTATATAGTGTCAACCTCCAAAAAAATAGAAAAAATTAAAATTTTTTGGTTCTTTTCATATTTTGGGAAGTTGACAAGAGTCCATGATGATTTGAGAGTGATTTAATTTTAAAAATCTTGAGTATTATTGTCAATATGAGGATATAATTGCATTGAAACATGTAAAGTATGATTTCTCCACCTTTCACTTCCATATTATTTTTCTTGATCATGGTTACCAATTTAGGAGACCTTTATAGGATCACTTTGACATTCTCGGGGTCCCTAAAACATGTTTGCATGACTGTCAATAACACATCAATTAGGCTATTCGGGAAGTGATATGTGGCTATTTTCTTTGAACCCTATTTGTGAGCCTTTAACTTTCTCATCACTTATATAAAATTTTCCGCTAGAACCCCTTTTGAGCTTGAAAAAAGAATGGAATCTCTCACAAAAGTGGGAGGTTATTTTAGACCACCATTCGCCTTCTTTTGTACCCTCATTATCCTACCCTTTTAACCTATACACTATTTGCCCACCTTCAAGAAAGTGAAACTAGGGAATGAATTGGGATATTTGGGTGATGTTTGAAAAATCAAAGGATTGAGTGGAAATTGGTCATGAAAAGAAAGAAAAGGGTTATGAATTGTTATGTAATGAAAAGAGGGGATTGAGCAAAAAGTATTGAATGCACATTCTTCGTAATTTATTTGTGCAAAGCAAAAAAAGAAAAAAAGAAAAAAAAAGTGAATGAAAAGAAAAGAAAAGAAAAAAAAAGAAAAATTGCCTTGCCCTCTCTAATGTTGAAGTGGAAAGTGATCAAAAAGAAAGAAAGGTGATCAATCCCAAGTTTGAAAGTATAAAACATTATAAGTTTGGGGGTTAAATCAATGGGTTGGCTTGGAGCGGAGTGATAATTTCAATGTGCGGATGTATGACGAAGATTTTCTAGTTTCACTTGCTTGACTTCGTATGTCCTTATCTTTATTTTGTAACCGTGAACCTAGCCCGCGTTTATCGCGATACATTACAAACCATAAAGCCATATTTGATCCCTAAAGAGTAGCCGGGTTGACAGTTTTGTTTAAATATGCATATGAGTGGCCCTTGTGCAGAAGTTTCATCTTATTATCATTGATTTAGAGCATGTGGTTAGTGACCCTATAAAATATCTTACTTTGGTGACAGTGATCTCCCATATTTCATTCATCTTTCATTATGTGGTGGAGAATTGTAAGTTAGATGCATTCATGTAATTATAGTCCCATGTTCATGATAATTCTTGTAGATTATGTGTGTTGTAAAGATCTGAGACTTGTTGTGCCAACGACCTATTATATGAATTGAACAAATTCAAAAAATATTTTCTTTTGTTTTATTTAGTTAGTTCGTTTTTATTTTGTTTTAGTTTTGTTTTACTCGAGGACGAGCAAAAAATAAGTTTGGGGGTATTTGATGAATGTGGTTTTACCCATCCAAAAGATATATTTCCTAGCTTATTTGATGCTCGAAACCTTGAGAATTTAATGTATTTTCTAGTGTTTTGAAAGTACAGGGGTTGAAGTGCAACAATGTTGAAAACGGAGGATTGGAGCGTACTTTGGAAGTTTTGGGATCAAATTGCAATTTTGGAAAATATGGGACAAAACGGAAATTCTGAAGTTCAAGGACTAAAGTGGAAATTTTGGAAATTCAGGGACTAAACTGAAAATATGAAAATATTGGACGAATTTGATTTATAAAATTCATGGGTCAAAGTGAAAAATAAAATCTCAAAGGAGAAGGTGCAAAAGAATTTTTTTTAATGACCAAAATGCGACAAAATGTGACGTTGGAATTATGGTGCGAAACGAATACTAGGAGGTCCAAACTAGGGCCAAGGTTGGCCGAGAGGTGCTGGAAAATGGGGCATGGCTGCTGCTGCTGGCCGGCCAAAGCTAGCTGAGTGGCCGAGTAAAATGGAGCCAATGCAAAGCAAGACAGGCCAAGGCTAGGAGGAAAATGGGCCAAGGTAAAAATGGGCCTGGGCAGTTTGTTAAGGGCGACCGCTTGAACCATTATGGGCGGCCGCTCAAATAGAAGAAAATGGCCGAGCATATTGCTGTACACATGGGCGTTCGGTGGGCGACCGCTCACAAAGGTTTTTGCAACAGAATTAATTCCGTCACAAATGAGGAAAACGTGATTTTCCACAGATTTGCACATAATCAGCCATGAATTTTGGGAGATTCTCTATTTTAACTATGATTTTGATCCTAATTTGTTTCCAAAAAGGATTTCCACCTTCCTTCTCCTATAAAAACAACCCTAGACTAGTTTTGTATCATCTTTTATCTTTTTATTTTCTTGGGATCTTTGGATCTTTTATTCTTTTATTTTCTCTCTATATTTTTAGTTTAGGTTTTATTTATTTTTGAAGATGAAAGAACAAGGTTTTGCATTATTTATTTTAATGGCCATTCAAGGCTAAATTATTTGATTCATGGATTGAGGTGAGTAGCAATTTGATCTTTATGCTAAAGCTTTAATTCTTCCTATCTCTCTTTTGTTCTTGTTCTTCTCAACGGTTTTAATTATTGTTCTTGAGATCAATTGTATTGACCTAGCGGAATATACTTTTGACCTCTTGAATTTATTTGGATACAAACCATTGCACTAGCGTAGATGATTTGTAATTTGACCATTGTTGAGAAGAATAGATTTAATTGAGGACCTAGCGGAAATCAAACGAATCTAGGTTCCATTGTTCTTAAGTTTTTTTTATTGAAATTCTTGAATGTTTATATTGACCTAGCGGAATATATAAACAAGATAGAGTTATTAGGGTTCTAATGTTCTTATTGACCTAGCGAAATGTATGAACATCTTAATCCTAGATTTTTGTGAACGAACCCAAGAATGAGATTGAATCCTTTTTACATGAAATAAAAAGCATAAAGTGATAATTGTTATGATCCCCAATCCATGAATCCCTTATTTCTTGCTATCTTTAATTAATTTATTTTTGCTTTCTTAGTTTAATAATTCAATCAAATCAAAAACCCCCTTTTTCTTTTGTTTCTTTTTACACTAATTAAACCAATTTGTTCAACACACAAATCTCTGTGGATTCGACCCTTGCTTGTGCATACTACTACAACGGTAGCTAGTACACTTGCTAGGTATTTTATTACAAGTGGATTTTTATCCATCAGTAGGTTTTCAAATGGGATTTTGGACAAGTAGTACCATTGCATTTTGCAATGTCGGGTGTCTTGTACTTTCTAGGAAGCTTTGACATGGATTGACGAAGGGTGTCATAATCGATAGAGAGCGAGGCTCTCTTGCTCACATCATGGGATGCAAGTTTCTTTTCTAGTATTGCCATGGTAAGGGGTTCGTTCTTGCTTTCCCCCTTGCTTTCTTTCTTGGAAGCATAACTCTCATTGTCAGAGGAGGAAGATGATGAGCTAGACTTATACACCTTTTTCTTGTGTTTGCGGTGGCTTTTAGCCTTCTTAGTGTATGATACTTCATCATCGGAAGAGGTCCCATTCTCTTTCTTCTATGAGCTTAATTCGGCCATTTTTAGTTTCATCACTTGGAGTTCATCAACCATCTATTTCATTTCCTCGGCTTGGATTTTACTTTCAAGTTCTAATCGGGCCTCCATTTCATCGGTTCGGGCTTGTAGCATTTCTTCATATCGAGTTCTTTGATCCTCAAGTTCCTTCTTGAGTTCTTCGGGATTCATCGTGTCGGAAGGAAATTGAATTGTTACCGTTGGAGAGGTAAGGAAGCTTGACGACCTTAGAGATGAACTTGAGATATCCCAAAGAAACGCCTTTTAGAATATTAGCCCCAAACGACCCTAGATGGAGAAAAGGATGATGGTTAAAATTACCTCACGAGCGAATTTTTTTTTAAGTTTTATTTTTACTAGAGACGGAGTTTTGACTCAAGGAGGGAGCGCACATCGATTATCAATCACAAACACACATTCTGCAAATAAAGTCTCGGGCGAGACAAGGTCGTCTCGCACGAGACAAGGTCGTCTCGCACGAGACAGCAATTCGGAGAGATGGATTTTTTTTCTTTGTATTTTCTAAATTCATGGTCGGACGGACAAAGATCCGTTTTCTATCTAGTATTCTAGGTAAAACTTGCAGGTATACACAATTCGAACCAAACCTAGGGACTCATTAATTGATCATTCTTTGTAAAATAAAGCCACGTAAAATTGACCGAAATGATTTTTTTTTCTTTAAAGGGTCTTCCGAAAGGGTCATTCCGAATGAACTTTTCTTTCTGTCGAAGGGACATTTTCGAGTCCTTCTTTATGGTCAATTTCACATAGCTTTATTTTGGTCAAAGACATGAAAGATCACTGAGTCAAAACCGACCGGTCACGGAGTGATCCTAGAAAATATACTACATGATATGTGGTGATGCAGGGCTAGAAGGCTAAGCTCCCCGCGATATGACAATCTAGGTGGATTGAATACGCGGAGTAGGATGATCCAACTTCGGAGAGACCGGCGACTGGGTGGTTACCGTCATCCTTTCTTAGTGTGGGTCTCGGGTCAATTGAGGTATGTAGTGCAATGACAGTTATAATATGTGTGCGCGTGTGTGAGAGTCAACTCTAGGTGATAGAGTAAAATAGAAAGTTTTTTTTGAAAACAAAAGAAAAACAGATAATGGCCGCACCAAGTGGTTGCCTACGTTTCTCCCAAATTAGGAAGACTCAGGCCGTCGTAGTTCCACGCAAAAAGTAGAGAGAGAGAATTAAATTAATTACTTACAAAGCCCGAGTCAAACGTTGACCGATAAAAATTAAAATAACCCAATCTCACGCAGGTATATAGTTCAAATATAGATTAATTATTCTACCCTGCAAAATAAAATTAATACAAACAAAAATAGAAATAACATTTATTTTGATTTTTCTGAAATTTTTTTTTGAAAGTTTCTGAAACTGTTTTGTTTTTTTTTTTTTAATGCAGTCATACTCTTATTTTTTTTTAAGGGAAGTCATCTGCCCAATTTTTCTTTGTGTTTAGGTGCGGTCACACTTTAAGAAGAAGTCAACGACATCCTTTTTTTTTATTTGGTCAAACTTTGTTAAAAAGAAAATTGACCTAATGCCCCTTTATTTTTTATTGCTGCCGCCGCCAAAGAGAAAGCAAAAAGTGAAAACAGAATATTAGTTTCGCACGGGACAAATTTGTCTCGCACGGGACAAATTTGTCTCGCGCTGGACAAGCATTCACACAGTAATTTTTTTTTGTTGACGAAAACAGTACAGAAAAGTCCAGAAAAATCAAATTTTAAACAGAAAATTGAAAAGATTAATAACACCCAATTGTAACGCAAGTCTAATCCTCTTAATTATTTGTCCCCAGCGGAGTCGCGCACTGTAGCGATGCGTGAATTTTTTAACATCTTGGAGTCGCCACTTATTATTTATTGATGGAAAACAATAAGAAAAACCTTTTTGATATTTTCAAGAGATTCAAGAGTTCGGGGGTTAATTTATGGAATGGGTAGGTCAAGGAGCATCCATTCCATCAAATCCGAAGAATGATCTTGCTAATTGGGTGTTATTAATCTAATCAATCTATGAACAATAAAAAGAAATAAATAAATCCTAATTAATTTATTAATTAGGAATGTCGGATTGTATGCTTCGAGATCGCCTCCATGAATTGAAGGGACTCTAGGCTAATCCTTTTGATGGGGTTACACTACTCTAAAATCAATAGAGGGATTGAGAAGTGAAACGAAAATTAAAGGATGATTACCTTTTTGAGAAGAGATTCAGACAGAGTTTCGACTCAAGTTTAGAGTCGAATCTTGATGCAGACAGAGCTTCGCCTCAATCCTTGATTCGAATCTTGATGCGGACAGAGCTTCGCCTCAATCCTTGGCTCAGACTTTGATGTTTGTTGATCAACAGGGTTGATAAACAAACTTTAGCTGATTTACGGTGATTTTGTAGGAATCTTTCAGGGAGAGAAACCAACAAAATGTGTGTGTTATGTGTTTTCGATCGGGGATCGGGGACCTCTGAAATACTGAAAGTCATCAAGTATATATAGGGGTTTAAGAGGTGGATGGATGACTTGGTCACCAAGATTAGGAGACTCAAGGAAAGTTCCAAAACTCAACTGTGATTGGATGTCCGGATTGGATAAGATTTATCAAGAAAAGAGTTTGAAACGGAGAAGGAAAGTGATTCTCCACATCCTGCAGAGGGGTTGTCTCGCGCGAGACACGTATGTCCCACGCGGGACAACTAGTCATTTAACCATTTTGTCCTCTTCAGTTGTTCCGTTAGTCAGTTAGGTCTAAAACTAACGAGGTTAGTTAGAAACTTAACGAAACTTGACGAAACTGATATGCTTTCATCAAAATATAAAAGAGAGATGAAGAGTAGTGTAATCATGAATTATTGGTTCAGAATGGGGTGTCTACAGATCCAAAGAAAGAGCGGTAGTTCGCACCGTCCTCTTTAGCCTCGCTCTCTCGTTGTCGGTCCTCCTGTGCCGACCACTTCGTCCTAATCCTGCTTCCATAATGATAATCACTCAAAGATTTGAATAAAACTCGCAAAAAATGGGAGAAATTTCACTCTTTTCTCTCTTCTCTCTCGCTGAAAATGGTGTTTTTTGGACAGTTCAGCGTCGGCCTGGCGCTGACTTAAATCAGTCCATGGCGAAGGACAATCCGTCTGGCCCCTTTTAAGCCATGGACTTTTCTTTGCCACTTTAGCCCCTCATCTTTCCAAAATTTCGAATTTAACCCTTTTATCCTCAAAAGTTAAAAATTCTCCAGTTAGACAATTCTAACGCCCCCTCCACCGAGGTTAAATCCCAGTTAGACATTTCTAACCCCCCGTCTACAGACGTTAAAATTCTTATTAGTCCTCGCTAACATTCTGTCTTCGCACGTTAAATCTCAAACCGTCTTCGGACGTTAAATCACAATTCCGTCTCCAAACGTTAAAATTCTCGTTAGTCCTCGCTAACATTCTGTCTTCGGACGTTAAATCTCAAACCGTCTTTGGACGTTAAATCAGTTCCGTCTCCAGACGTTAAAATTCCCATTAGTCCTCACTAACATTTTGTCTTCGGACGTTAAATCTCAGTACCGTCTTTAGACGGTAAATCAGCCGCCACAGTAAGCCCGAGTATCTTTTTTCACTCCAGCAAGTAAACATTCAATTCCCCGGCCGTCAATCGTAAGCCCGACTGCCCTATTTCAGCGGCAATCAGTATAAGCCCGCACAACAATCTCTCTTCGGCCATCACCGTAAGCCCGAACACCATACCCCCAGCATGACAAGAGACGAGCGGCAAGTCAGCGTAAGCCCGCACAATAATCTTTCTTCGAAAAGAATTTCCGTCAAACCCGAAACTCTCAAAAAGCATTTCCCTCAAACCCGGAACTTTCAAAAGCATTTCTTTCAAACCCAAAACTTTCAAAAGCATTTCTGTCAAACCCGGAACAGTCTCACTTAGGTTAAGACACCTTCGAACAATCTCACTTAGGTTCAGACGCCTCCTAACAGTCTCCCTTAGGTTCAGACGCCTCCTAACAGTCCCACTTAGGTTAAGACGCCTCCGAACAGTCTCACTTAGGTTCACACGCCTCCTAACAGTCTCCCTTAGGTTAAGACGCCTCCTAACAGTCTCACTTAGGTTCAGACGCCTCCGAACAGTCTTAATCATGGCGAACTCCTCCTAATCGTTCCCTCAGAGGTCAAGGTCCCTACGAACAGCCCTTGCACCTACGAACTACGATCGACTTGATTTTCGCTCGGGATACGTAGGAATCATTCCACTAGGGGTCCAGCCATTTGACCGCTCGGGTCTCTCCAAGTAAGGCATCCCCCGATTTGGATCCTTATCTTTTTCAACGACCTCACTTCCTTCTAAAGTGATGTCGTTGAGGGGCTACTGTAAGTACCCAAATCCGGATCGTCAAAATCCGTTAAAAGTTAACCGGAATCAGTTAACTGGCCCTTTTCAGGTTAACCGGAACCCGTTAAGCTCCCAGCTCTCGAGTCAACGAGACATCCCGGGACTGTCCCGTGCATCCCGACATCAAAGTGTACTCAACACACGTTATCACACGTAAAAGTATAACTTTCCTCAAAAAACGCACTTTTCGAGACTTTCCGGGGGAGTTTCGGACATTTTCCGGACAGTTATTTAAAAAACGGACAAAACCGAGAATAACGGGACAAAAACCCTAGCCCTGGTGAGTCATCGGGACACATGGCACGCATGACTAGCTCTCCAAATCAACATCAATCAAATTCGAGGGTGAAAAGACCAAAATGCCCCTAAAATTGAGGAACTGGCCGTCCGGCCTGTTTTACAGGAAAAACCAGAATTCTCATCAAGTCCTCCAATTTTTCAAAATGCCCAAAAACCTCCTGAAATTGAGGAACTGGCCGGACAACCCGTTTTACAAATTCACCCTATAAATACAAGGGCTGTCAAATTCGAAAAGAGAATGAAAAATATTCACTCTCTCCAAAAACCCCATGATTCTAAGCTATTCTACCCCCTCCCGAGCCCCGTTTTATCTCGATTTGCGTGAAAATCTCGTTTTCCGACCAAACACGAACTAAACACCTTCGAAACACCCTTTCAAACACTCAAATCGTATCCCGTATACGTAAACCTAGTCAAAGAGTCAACCCCTAGCCATAGGTAACACTCTCTCTCTCTCTAAAAACTCATTTCACCTCGATTTATGCGTCAAACGCTATTATCGTTTTGGTCGAAACTTTCAAAATGTAGACGTAACGCCGTCTACGGGGTCCGATATGTTTTACCCCTTAATCATCTTCTCTCTCGTAAGAGAAGTAATTTCGGGTTAAAATGACGTTCCGGTCCCATTTTGTATGTTTATGTCATTTACAGTCCGGATCGTTTGATCCGTCGATTCGCTTTTTACCATCCGAACCGTTTGGTTCGTGATCGTCATTTACAAAATTCAGATCGTTTGATCTGTCGATATCGTCATTTAATTTATGTACCTTTACAACTCTGAGCTGTTTGGCTCGTCGATCGCATCTTTACTGTCCGGATTGTTTGTTTTCGTTGATATCGCACTTTAAATACTGTCATTTACAACTCCGAGTCATTTGGTTCGTGATAGTATTTACTTATAAAAGTTCGAGTCACAAAATGACTCGTTGATCGCATATCATTTAATACCTCTTTTCATAAAATTAGTCACAATATAATGCTCGGTTCAAAACCGGAGTTCGTCATTCGAACTCCTTTTGAGAAACAACGCAAAACCGACGTTTGGCATCCAAACGCTCATTTTTTACTCAAAACTGACGTTTGGCATCCAAACACTAGTCTTTTACCACAAATCAATGTTTGTCATTCAAACCAAGATTAAAGCTTGTCATTCAAGCTCATTTTCAAAATGCATCACACACACACACACACAATTTCGAGAAAGGTAGAAAGACTCGTCATACGAGGCATTTTGGGTGATCTCAATATCAATATACTCTTCCTGAAACGTAACGTGACCTCCGAACCTAACAATCTCTGGTCCTAAAAAGCCTTTTTTAAAGTTTTGGCTACCAGTCAAAACGTCACATTTTCAAAGTCTTTTTTAAAATTTTGGCTACCAATCAAAACGTCACATTTTCAAAGCCATTTTCAAAGTTTGGGCTCATAATACAAAACGTCACATTTTCAAAGCCATTTTCAAAGTTTGGGATCATAATACAAAACGGCGTGGCGACTCTCCCTTCCATTTTCCTGGCGAGGTCCCAAGTCCGCGAAATGCCGCTCGCCGCGTTCCTCCGCGCGCGATCCGGATAATTTCACCTATTCTAAATACAAAAGAATATTTAGAATATTTACAAGAATCCTAATCAAATACAATGATTGAGTGACTTTAGGAAACTTTAGGAGATTTATCCTTAATACTAAGGAGGGTCAAGCTGTTGGGTTTTACGGGTCCATGCGCAGCGGAATTAAGCATTAAAAACATAAAACCCAAGAAGCCCTAGGATCCGTTCTATACAATTAATTTAAATTCCTATGAGATAGAATTTTACCAACCTTGTTTGCTTTCCGTTCTTGAGCTATCGAACGATTTGATTATGTAATTTCGAATTACAAACTTCGTTCTTCAGATTGCTTGAACTCTAGGCCTTGATCGATGAACGAGCGAAGACCCTCTTTTGGTATCCACACCTTTGAATGAATTCAAGAACGATTTCTTGATGACTGCTAGATCAAAAACCTTGAAGAATATTGAAAGTATTTTGTTATGAATTTCCCTTGAAAATTTCGGCTAGACCATTAGGGTTAACAGACCTCCTATATTTATACTACTTTAGTATGAATATGTTTCCTAATCGAATTAGGAGACCAGGCTGTCAACCACGTCTGGTGGCAAGGTATGTCGCGCGGTATAGTTAGCCACTGGCTAAGTATGTCGCGTGACAAAGGTTGCCAATTACAGAAACTCTCAATCATTCTTCCTTTGGTTTAACCAATTTATTCTAGTTGTGTGTGACCCAATAGGATTATACTATGTTGGCAATGAGTTCGATCATATCGAATCTCATAAGACATAAGCGGACTCTAGCAAGCCATTATGTCTACCCAAATAATATAACGTAAGAGTTCACGTTTCCAATGGTACACTTCCATTTCTCCCTTTGTCTCACGATGTTATATTGAACACAAGTCATGGTCCTTGTCAACTTGTCTTTGTTCAATGCTTTCTCGATCTTTGAGTATAATGATAATTCCAATCATATTGGGGTACGGCCATACACTTTCATCATTATCACTCATCGAGGGGCCCAAGCAAAACATCTCTCTTTCGAGGGACAAATTCCATCTTGACTTATCATCCTTCCCATCATGAATCCGATCATGCCAAAGATAGCCTTTATAGATATCGTGTTAAGATACCGTTTGACTAAAATCAAACATGACTTTCATCATATGTAAGGTCATGATAATCTCAGATCTAGGGACTAAATGAAGTAACCTTATGAGATTTAATTATGACATTTGACCATGACATAAATCTCATGCGGGTCATGTCCAGTCACTTGTTCTCTAACAAGTACCCATCATTTCAATGTGCATCTCTATGCATATAATCATCGTATGATTATCCATTGACAATTATACCAATTATTCTCTTAATAATTAGGGATGGAGATTATTATAAACAAATATACAAAACATATAATAATCAAATGATAAACATCTCATATAATAATAAATAATGTCAACACATAAGTCTATCAATCATAGGCCTAGGGCATAACACTAACAGTCTCCCACTTGCACTAGGCCCAATCTGCCATGTATCGAATACCCATGGACCTAACATGACCATCATGCTTAGCTTACGGGAGAGCCTTAGTTAATGGGTCCGCCACGTTGTCATCAGTGTCTACTCTGCATATCTTTACGTCTTCCCTTTCACATATCTCTCGGATAATGTGGAAACGTCGAAGTATGTCCTTGGATCTCTGGTGTGACCTTGGTTCCTTTGCTTGTGCAATGGCACCATTGTTGTCACAGTAAAGTTCAATAGGGTCTCTGATGCTTGGAACGACTTCCAAATCACTAATGAACTTTTTTGATCCAAGCTGCTTCCTTAGCTGCATCGGATGCCGCTATGTACTCAGCTTCGGTTGTAGAATCAGCGACGGTATTTTGCTTGGAACTTTTCCAACTCACAGTGCCTCCATTAAGCGTAAACAAAAATCCAAACTGCGATCTGAAATCATCTTTGTCGGTTTGGAAGCTAGCATCTGTGTAGCCTTTTACTACAAGATCTTCTTCCATTCCTCCAAAGACCAAGAATACATCCTTAGTTCTTCGTAAGTACTTAAGAATATTCTTGACTGCTATCCAATGTGGTTCACCGGGATCCGATTGGTACCTACTCGTCATGCTTAGCACACGAGACATCGGGTCTAGTACATAACATAGCATACATGATAGACCCAATTGCCGAAGCATATGGAATACCATTCATTCTCTTTCGCTCATTATTAGTCTTAGGACTTTGATTCTTGCTAAGAGATATACCATGTAACATTGGCAAGTTTCCCCTTTTAGAATTTTCCATTTGAAATCTTCTAAGAACCTTGTCAATGTAAGTACTTTGACTTAAACCAATCATCCTCTTGGATCTATCTCTATAGATCTTGATACCAAGGATATATGCGGCTTCGCCCATATCTTTCATTGAAAAGCACTTTCCTAACCAAGACTTGACGGTCTGTAGTGCAGGAATGTCATTTCCAATGAGTAAGATATCGTCGACATACAACACCAAAAATAGTGCTATGCTCCCACTAATTTTCTTGTATACACAAGGTTCATCTTCGTTTTTGATAAAGCCAAACTCCTTGATTGCTTCATCAAAACGTAGATTCCAACTCCTAGAAGCTTGCTTCAATCCATAAATGGATTTCTGCAACTTACACACCTTGTTAGAATTTTACGGGTGACAAAACCTTCAGGTTGTATCATGTATACATCCTCAAGTAACTTCCCATTAAGAAAAGCTGTTTTGACATCCATTTGCCATATTTCATAGTCATAATATGCGGCTATGGCAATTAAAATTCTAATAGACTTAAGCATGGCTACAGGCGAAAAGGTTTCATCATAGTCGATGCCATGAATCTGCCTATATCCCTTAGCTACAAGCCTAGCCTTATAGGTGTGCACCTTTCCATCCATGTCGGTCTTCTTCTTGAAGACCCATTTTCACCCTATGGTTTTTACACCTTCGGGTGGATCAATCAAGTTCCAAACTTGATTATCAGCCATGGATTGTAATTCGGACTTCATGGCCTCTTGCCATTTTTCCGAATCAGGAGCAGACATCGCCTCTTGATAGCAAGTAGGTTCATCGTTTTCGATTAACTCTACTTCATCACTTTCCGTAACGAGAAATCCATATCTCTCGGGTTCGGATCGTGACCTACCACTTCGGCGAAGAACTTGTGCATCTTGAACCGGTTCCACAACTGCTTGTGAACTTGGTTCAGTCTCTACCATTGGTTCAATGTTGTTTTCGGGTTCTCGAATTTCTTCGAGATCTATTTTACTCCCACTGGTTCCTTTGCGAAGAAACTCCTTTTCTAAGAAAGTACCATTTCGAGCAACAAACACTTTGTTCTCGTTTCGGTTGTAAAAATAGTATCCTTTGGTTTCCTTAGGATAACCCACGAAAATGCATTTATCAGACTTAGGTGCTAGCTTGTCAGAAGTTAACTTCTTGACATATGCATCGCAACCCCAAATCTTCATGAAAGACAAACTAGGTTTTCTTCCATGCCACATCTCATATGGGGTCTTTTGAACCGATTTGGTAGGAACTCTGTTTATAGTGAAAGCAGCAGTTTCTAGTGCATGTCCCCAAAAGGATAAAGGAAGCTCAACTTGACTCATCATAGAACGAACCATGTCCAACAAAGTTCTATTCCTCCTTTCAGACACACCATTTCACTGTGGTGTTCCGGGTGGAGAGAGTTCTGAAACGATTCCACAACTCTTAAGATGACTGTCAAATTCTTGGCTCAAATATTCACCACCTCGATCGGATCAAAGTACCTTAATAGTTTTGCCAAGTTGATTTTGCACCTCATTTTGAAATATTCAAAATATCTCAAACGATTCACTTTTATGTTTCATTAGATAAACATATCCAAATCTACTATAATCATCAGTGAATGTTATGAAGTACCGAAATCCTCCCCTAGCATCGCTACTCATAGGCTCACATACATCGGTATGTATGAGTCCTAATAAGTCGCCTGCCCTTTCACCAGTTTTGGTGAATGGGTCCTTGTTCATCTTGCCAAGTAAACAAGATTCGCATGTCTCATAAGATTCATAATCATGTGAGTCTAAAAATCCATCTTTGTGGAGTTTAGAAATGCGTTTCTCGTTTATATGGCCAAGACGACAATGCCATAAGTAAGTGTGGTTTACATCATTGGGTTTAGATCTCTTGTTAATGTTATAGACATCATTATCACGATTTTCAACATCAAGAATATAAAGGCCATTGAATGAAACAGTAGTACAATAATGCATATCACTCTTGTAAATGGAAAATTTCTTATCACATATAAGAAAATTAAAACCTTCATTATCCAAACATGAAATCGAAATAATATTCCTACTTAAAGTTGGAACGTAATAACAATTGTTCAAAATAAGTATTAGTCCACTAGGTAAAGTAACTTCATAAGTTCCTACGGCTAATGCAGCAACTCTTGCTCCATTCCCCACGCGTAGGTCCACTTCACCTTCCTTAAGCATCCTTTTGTTCTTTAGACCCTGCACATTTAAACAAATGTGAGTTTCACATCCGGTATCCAATACCCAAGAACTAGAAGTAGATAGGAATATATCTATAACAAAGATACCTGAAGTCGAAGCAACTCCTTTGCTCTTCTTCAGTGCTTCCATGTAATTTGCGCATTTTCTCCTCCAATTTCCAATCTCATTGCAATGGAAGCAGAATGCGTCCTCTTGGGACTTGGGCTTAGCCTCCTTAGGCTTGGAAGCCTCTTTGGGTTTGGCAACTTTTGCCTTAGGATTAGCAACCTTTGCTTTTCCTTTACCCTTGAAACCCTTCCCCTTGTTAACCATTAGCACTTGGTCGGTTTTCTTCTCGACAATATTGGTTTTCGCAGTGTTCAACATTTGAACTAACTCGGAAAGGTTTTTATTCATTCCACCCATGTTATAGTGCATTATGAAATTACTAAAACTTTTGGGTAATGAATTCAATATTATGTTGGTAGCCAACTCTTGGCTAATTGGAAAACCGAGCCTTTCAAGATGCTCAATGTGGCCCTTCAACTTAAGAGCATGGGGACCAACAACTTGTCCTTCACTCATCTTGCATGAGGTCAAGACCGTAACTGTGTTGTACCTTTCTTGCCTAGCTTGTACTTGAAACATTTCCATCAGTCGATTGTTTAAGTCAACTATCCCCAAGTGCTCAAGATCCTTCTGAAGGTTCTTGCACATGGCGGAGAGCATAAGGCAACCAACATCTGTAGAGTCACACTTGTGCTTCAGATATTGATCCCTTACTGCCCTAGCAGCATTGGCAACAGGTTCAGGTGGAATAGGTTCCTCGAGAACGTACATTTTTTCCTCTTGCTTGAGAACAATTCTCAAACTACGGATCCAATCCATATAGTTTGTACCATTCTCTTCCAACTTTTCCTTCTCAAGGACAGATCGCAGTGAAAAGTGATTATTGTTTGATGTCATTTATTCTACAAAAAGATACACATAAAATATGAACACATATAAGTAAACATATTATATGAGAGGTACAATGCATTTACACAAAATAAATGCTCCCACTAAATTATACACCTTCCAATGCAAATTAGCATAATATACATTTAATGGGCTAAGATCCAACTTTAATTTAATTTTAAGTTTGCTATGGCAAACCGCTCAAAAATTAAATTAATTAGGTAGAAAACATCAATCATATCACCTATATGACTCTTAGATCTTTTATGAGATTTATTTAAGACATCATATGTCTAGGCATATTTTAATCTCATCTTATGCCTTGGGTCCAAAACCATTTTGATAACTCAATTAAGTTCATTCACTTTAAACGCATAGGAACCACCATTTCCTCATCTTGCTCGCATTCGAATAGAATCAAAGCACCTTGCTATGGCAAGCCCACCCAAAACTATCCGAATGATCTCAAGTGTTTTAATCATGAATTGGCATAAAGAACTTAAAAGTTAAATGAAGGTTCTTTAAGGTAGATTATAAGCATATCAGAAAAGATAGTCATAATAGTGCACCAGGTAAGTTCCCAGGAAGATAGGTGAGCCACAAGGACTACTTAAGTACCAACTCTTCCTTAGACAGAACTCTCCTAGACATGCACAATCAGAAATCAGCTCTGATTTGGCAACATAATCACTACCTTTTATAAACAATCAGTTTTCTTTTAAATTTCGTGTAATTATAACTTGTTTCCATAAACAATCATAAAATCCAAAATTTTAATGTCTAAATCTAAACATATTAGGAAATTATAATGTAATGTTTCAACTAAACATAAAAAATTCTTAGCACGTAAGAACAAGTAAAACATGCATCGCAATAATTATTAAAATCATATTTTAATCAACTAAGCATGCATAAACAATGAATTAATCTAGCATAGCCCTATAAACTCAATTTTATAGCATTCAGATTAACACATAAACATATCAGATTGTAAACACATTCATAGATTGACCAAATTGTTCATCAAACTGATACAGCCCAGATTTGGCTAAGTATGTCGCGTGACAACATTAGCCAGTTGGCTAGTTTTGTCGCGTGACACACCTTGCCAGATTACTAGATTTCCACATGTGGCTTACCATGTCGCGCGACGTAGGTAGCCAGTTTGCAAAATTTCCAGATTCAATCAATTCAGATCACATGGCAATTAAATCATATAAAACAGCCATTTTACAGATTTAATTCATCATAATTAGAAAACGATTTTCACATTGTTTCACATAAACAATCAAAATTCTATCGCATACAAAAACATGCAATAAGCATATAAACAATTTATATCTTAAATCTAGCATGTTAATACAAACTTAATCATACGAACGGGGCTCTAATACCACAGTTGGGTTTTACGGGTCCATGCGCAACGGAATTAAGCATTAAAAACATAAAACCCAAGAAGCCCTATGATCTGTTCTATACAATTAATTTAAATTCCTATGAGATAGAATTTTACCAACCTTGTTTGCTTTCCGTTCTTGAGCTATCGAACGATTTGATTATGTGATTTCGAATCACAAACTTCGTTCTTCAGATTGCTTGAACTCTAGGCCTTGATCGATGAACGAGCGAAGACCCTCTTTTGGTATCCACACCTTTGAATGAATTCAAGAACGATTTCTTGATGACTGCTAGATCAAAAACCTTGAAGAATATTGAGAGTATTTTGTTATGAATTTCCCTTGAAAATTTCGGCTAGACCATTAGGGTTAACAGACCTCCTATATTTATACTACTTTAGTATGAATATGTTTCCTAATCGAATTAGGAGACCGGTACATCAACCACGTCTGGTGGCAAGGTATGTCGCGCGGTATAGTTAGCCACTGGCTAAGTATGTCGCGTGACAAAGGTTGCCAATTACAGAAACTCTCAATCATTCTTTCTTTGGTTTTACCAATTCATTCTAGTTGTGTGTGACCCAATAGGATTATACTATGTTGGCAATGAGTTCGATCATATCGAATCTCATAAAACATAAGCGGACTCTAGCAAGCCATTATGTCTACGCAAATAATATAACGTAAGAGTTCACGTTTCCAATGGTATACTTCCATTTCTCCCTTTGTCTCACGATGTTATATTGAACACAAGTCATGGTCCTTGTCAACTTGTCTTTGTTCAATGCTTTCTCGATCTTTGAGTATAATGATAATTCCAATCATATTGGGGTACGGCCATACACTTTCATCATTATCACTCATCGAGGGGCCCAAGCAAAACATCTCTCTTTCGAGGGACAAATTCCATCTTGACTTATCATCCTTCCCATCATGAATCCGATCATGCCAAAGTTAGCCTTTATAGATATCGTGTTAAGATACCGTTTGACTAAAATCAAACATGACTTTCATCATATGTAAGGTCATGATAATCTCAGGTCTAGGGACTAAATGAAGTAACCTTATAAGATTTAATTATGACATTTGACCATGACATAAATCTCATGCGGGTCATGTCCAGTCACTTGTTCTCTAACAAGTACCCATAATTTCAATGTGCATCTCTATGCATATAATCATCGTATGATTATCCATTGACAATTATACCAATTATTCTCTTAATAATTAGGGACGGAGATTATTATAAACAAATATACAAAACATATAATAATCAAATGATAAACATCTCATATAATAATAAATAATGTCAACACATAAGTCTATCAATCATAGGCCTAGGGCATAACACTAACACAAGAAAGGTCACGAAAATTGTAGATCTGGAAAGAAGAAAAAAAGAGGGAAAGAGGAAGTGAGGGTTTACGTACTTAGCGCACACATATTGCAGATCTGGAAATTAGGAGGATCTTGCGTTCATTTAGTAGGGGTGGGATAGAGGGATGGTGGGAGGAGGCAGAGGGCGAGTGGAGGGACTGAGAAGGGGAAGTCGGAGAGCCACAGGAAAAGACGGTGAGGGAGAGAGTTACGGGAGAGGGCTGGTGGGAGTGGAAAGGAATGGAGAGGGTCTGACATATGAGCTTTTCTTTCTTTCTCTCTCTCGCTCTCTCTCTCTCTCTCTCTCTTTGTTATTTAGGACATATTCATTCATTAATATATAAATACTTTTAATTTATGATTTTTAATGTTATAAATAAATTTATTAGTTCTAAAATTTATATTTTTTATTTTAGATAATGAATAATGTATTAATTTGACATTAATAATGCTTATACATTTAAAAAGAAAAATAAATTAAACAATTATTAAAAGTTATAAGAGTGTGACTAAAATAGCCCTCACATGACATGCACATGATCAATTTCCGTTAAAATTCTAACGTCGTTTGGTGCTAGGGGGTAAAGTGGGATTCATTAATTAAGGTGCCACCTTGGAACAAAATTCGCGCGAGGGTGCAAAGTGAGAATGGTGTAAACTTTGGGGGTTAAATGTATGTTGGCCAGGAAGAGGCAAGCAGAAGAAGAGAAGGAATTTGAGGCTTTTTTTAAGATTAGTGAAGTGAAGTCGTCATTCACACTCACATCTTTGAAATTGCAAGGTAAGTATTCTTTTCTCTTTGATTTGAATGTTGTATTTGTTAAATTAGCTATAGATTTCTCAATTAGGATTTCTTTGTGCAATTTTATCTAGTTTGTAGTTAAAACCAAAGTGATTTGTGGAGTTATTTTTTGATTTTTAAGGAATAAAACAATTGTATAGGAATTCTAAACAAAATTGTTGTTGCAATTTTAAGGTAGTTAGGGTTTTTTAAGCTAAGTTTGAAATAAGGTATTTGTTAAAATTAGTGTGATTTGTTGATTTCTTTGTTGATTTTGAAGCCATGTTAAACATATTTCTTGTTCAATTTAAATTTTGTGTCTGATTAATTTAGTGTATAGCAATTTTGTAAAAAAAATGTTGTTCAACAAATTTTGTAGATGTTTTTAGAAATTTAACTATGATATTTGTGTGTTTCAGATGGATCAATATTAACATGAACCCTTCGTTGATCTCGAGACAATGAATCCAGTTGTATCGACTTCACAAGCATCACATCGATCTAATTACATTTGGGTTGAAAGATAGGTGGAGATAATAAGATTTAGACGTGGTAAAGGAGCTCCCTGAGAAGTTCCTAGGATAAAGCGGGGACTTTATGAGGCTGGAATTTACGTGTGTATCAATTAGGTCAATACAAGTATGATTGGCCTTTAATAGAGGCTTTGTTCGAGCTATGTCATCCAGAGACCCACATTTTTCACTTACATGTTTGGGAGATGACAATCACCTTAGAGGATGTTGGTATGTTATGCGACCTTCCTATAGATGGACGAGCTGTCACCAGTTCTGAAACCACCAAGTCAGCGGAAATATGGCGTGAGATATGCTCGCAGTTATTAGGGTTATGCCATCTGCCCAGAACAAGAAAGGTGGTACCTTGCTTATTAGTTGGGGTTCTAGACCACTTCCCTGTGTTCGAAAATCTCTCCCAATAATATCCCCACTTTAAGATTGACATGTATATTCGAGGTTATATTTTTCTATGTTTATGGGCGTATCTTATGCCAGATTCAAGTAATAGCTGAGTGAAGATGATGTACCTCCCCCTGCTCAGGAAAATTGATAAGATACGTGATTACAACTGGAAGGATGTGTTGGATTCTTGACTAATTCGGAAGTTGTGTGTTGCGACGAAGCCTAATTCGGAAGGATGTGTTGGATTCTTGACTATTGTATATGTTTGTCAATTATATTTGATTACATTAGAGTAGTGGATTAAATATGTTTTCTAAGTGCCGCTAAATCTATTTTTTTTGTTTAGCTTTGGGCATAGGAGAGGTTGTTGTGTACACAACCTAGTAGGGTACATGGAGATTTGATACTACAGCGGTATCCAGAACACACGGTCAAACATACCTAAAGCACCAGCAAGAGGAGGATCAGAATACTCCACAATGATTTCAGGATTCCACTTTTGGATAGCTGCTAACAAACGTGGCAAACTTATATAAGATTCTTCCCATTCTCCATTCGCTTTTGCAATGGCTTTTTTTTTACCACACCATGCTTTCCTATATGAAACATACTTACCGTGGAGTTTTTTTATGTGTGCCTCAACAACCACAATCTTCAACTCGGGATTAGACTTAATAAGTTTCACAACTTCTCGTCCTATAAACTTAGTATCTAAGTTGGGATTATCTCCGCTAATTCCTAAAGCCATGCAAGAATGAGGACCCTTGTGCTTGGTTACTTTCCAATACCCACGATTCTTCAGACTCACATTCACATAGAAATTGCATGGAAACTCTTTCACTAAACACTCAATAGTCCACTTTCAGGTTGTGCTCTTTTTTACCTTGAACCACAAATTTCTCTTAATATGATACCTCTTTATCTCATATTGTACCTCATATTTCTTTGAAAAACGAATACCTTAGGCAATTTCGTCAATCTCCGCATTCCATTCTAAAAACTTATATTCGTTATTATCATAAATCTCTGATCCTTCACCAATATCACGATAAAATTGATAGTCTCCTCTCCCACACATGTGCTTCCGCGGCTCGTCATAAGAACTAAATGTCCTCCAAAATCATCACCTTTCCCATCATTACCCTCATTCCCGCTAACATCGGTAGCACTACTACAATCTACATATGCATCATCACAATCTTCATTTAGAGCCGATGCAATATTTTCTTCGTAATCTTTATCATTATCACATCATTTTCCCGTTCATCTTCCTGTTTCACATATGTTTGTGTACTTGGACCAACGTCCATCTCACAGTAGCAACTTGAAGAACCCATTTGAAAGGTATCCATGTCATCAACATACTCATTTTGTATTGACTCCTCATGTGTTTCTAACTCATAAACATGTACATTATCAACAAAATTCATCATAACATACAATTGTAAGCTACTCATCCCAACAAACTGAGCAGATACATCAAACATGACTTATATACCAATATCATCCTCGATTGGAAATGGAACGTAATTTGCAACCCCAGGTTGATCAGATGAAGATATCTAAAAATAACTTGCAACTGAACATTGGCTCGATCTACCCTAATTGTCTTATATACTGTAACTTATTAATCAACTTATCGTACCTCCTTTGAGTTTTAATTATAAGTTCACATTTTGACCCATTTTCAAAATGACTACCTTCAAACAGATATTCATCATCTCCTCCCCAATAGCACATGAATATAAGTGAAACTCTATTCATATTTACTCCTAAACAAATGAAATCAAGTGTCAAAATCCTAATTTAACATTATTAGTAGATTTATAAAAAAAATCACCTAATAAACTTTAATTTTAATTCACCAAACACAAATATGAATGAAGCTTTGTACCATGATCTCTTGATTCTTCTTATCCTACACCAAATGGAGCTCACATAGAGAGTTCTTGAGACTTCCGCTGAATTTGAAAGAGTTTGAAAAATGTTCTGAAAAATGAGAATGAAATAAAACGTACTGAAAATCTGAGTTAGATAAGGCTGAAAACGGCACTAGTAATGCCGGTTTTACAAAAAAAAGGTAATAAGTTGACTCACAGTACCGACTTCAAATTAATTAGTTTTATCCAATTCTAAATTCGGTACTCTCAATGCCATTTTTTTTTTATAAAAAAATCCAAAATCTTTTTTTTATTTAAGAAAAACATAAAAAACAAAGTCTGTTTGGTAGTACCGACTTTTCTTAAAATCGGCATTACCAATGCCGATTAAAAAAAATGCTTAGTATGGTACATACTTTGCAAAAGTATGTATTTTGGTTCATATATATTTTTTAAATATTATTTGAAGAAATAATTCTTGTTGGAGATGGTGAAAAATATTTGGTGATGAAATTGCCCAATTTTAGAGGGATAGTGCATTTTTTGCATCAAACTAATGGAAGTGGCCTTAGGACCTACTACCTCCGTCCAAAACTTTTCATTTTCCATTTTAGCGAAATTTAAGAAATTCAACTTCTTGTAAATTTTAATAGCACAGATCTATGAAATCTGTATCTGATTTTTAAACTTTTAGTTTTGCAAGTATATAATCAAGAGTGGTTTTTTTTTTTTTGGTAAAAACACATTTAAGGATAAAGTTTTTTGCAATTATTCTTTATTTTGGGACAAACTTTTCCTAAAATGATCATTTATTTTGAATCCAAGTAATACTTTGATAAAAGATAATAATAGGTTGCAGTTGAGAATAAATCAGACAAACCTGCCGTAGCTACAACTATATATACATAAAGAAGATGGAAAGAATGAAGATTAATATGATTGAAATGTGTCTTTTTTGAAAAGAAGCCATGTAATAATAGCTGAATTTAGATGTGCATTTCTGATGACGCCAAGGCTTTAGAGGCATCTGAATAACGTAGGATATCTGGCAGAATATTTGTTTGGAGTGGTACCTAGAACACAACACAGAAATGAGCACCGTTATGGTCAAAGTCGGATGTTAATCCCACTCAGGCCCTCGGGTGTATGAGTAAGATATCTAAGAGATATGATAACCTGAGAGTAATAAGACTTAGAATGTCTTGAGTGTATGTGTGTGTTTAGGGTTTAGACAATGACTTACAATGTCAATTTGGCACTTACCTTGTCCAATGCGACAAGGGCTTTCTATTTATAGGTGATGGAGAGGTGTTTATTGAGGTAAGCCATGAGGTCAGTCCTAAGGACATCTTAGTCTTTGACCAGGTACACGTGTCCGCATCGAATTGGGCTTGCCAGTAAAGTAAGATTCACTTGCAGAGGGGATGTAGTTGATGTGGACAGGAGTCGTGTATTTGGGAGAGTTGGCGCAGCGCATTAATGGCGATAGTAGGCGCCTGACTGAGCCGCATTCAATGCGATGGAAATAAGCCGGCTACTGTACTGTCAGAGCCAGTAACTAAACTTGCTCTGTAATCTTTGGCTTTTACCGGGAGTCTGGTGAGATAACCGGGAGTCTGGTATGAGACCACAGTCAACATCTTGGGCGCGGTCAATGATATTGACGCGGGCACGGATAGGACGGTCACAACTCCCGCGATTATCCTACTGATGGTCTGGATCCCTGCGGTCTTGACTGGACGGTCTGAGAGGAACGCGGTCTTGACCTTGACGGCCTATCTGTCTGTGGTCTTGATTCTGGCGGTCTAGGGTATGCCACGTCATACTTGGCCTTTAGATCAGACCGAGCTTGGGCCTGGTCTAGCTGGTCTGGGCTCATCAGTGGCCCCTAGCTCCAAATGAGAGATTATTTATGGTCTGAACGAGGAGCTACTTGCTAAGCTCGATTTTGTCAGATCGCTCTTTGCGGTCACCAGTGCTGGCGTTTTTTCACTAGTTTTGCTCTGCCTCCCGTGCAAATCTGGCGCATGTGAGAGGCACGTGAGGAAGCTTGTAGAAGCTTTTTAGGTCTACTTACTGGTTAAGCTGGTGGGCCCCTTGGCAGGCGAAACGCCAGCGCATGCCAAGTACGAAGGGTACGTGTCAATCATCCAAGAGGCGCCATAAATGCCAACCGCTCAAAATTTGAAAATATAAACGTTTGGCGTCGGTTCGCGATTCGAGGGGAATGGTTTGTGGGCTAATTAATACAGGTCGACCCTATAGGTAGGCCTATAAATACAAAATCCTTTTCCCTTCAAACCCTTCTATCACTTTCAAACCTTCAAACTGCTTTAGAGAGAGAAAATCTTGCTGCCTTTGCTTAGCATTTTCTTCCTCCCAATCCTCTTCCGTAAGTAATTTTGTTTTTTAATTTCTTCTTCTTCTCTACTTCTGTTTCCTGGGATTTGATGACGACCCGTTCCTTCGATCCCGTCCATCCGCTATAATTTGGAGATGGAAATACTCTGGATACATTCGTTGTTTGTAAACAGTCAGGGGGTATCTATAGGAAAGTTGCCCATACTTGGGTTAGGCTTTCCTTGGCGTGTTTTCAATATTTTTGTGAGAAGTATCAATGGGGGCCCTTTGTCCCACCCCGATTGTGGGAGGCCAAGAAGAAATTGATTGTGAATGGTGATATGGTGGTGTTGGGGGATACCAATCGATTAAGAAATTTTGTGATGGGGGCTCTTTGCAGGTTTCCCCGAGAGAGAGACCCGGCTTTGAACGCCATCGAACTGGTGAGGAGAGCCATTCATAACCCTAGAGTGATAACTGACTGGGAGAAAGTTTCCCTAATGGACCTTAACCAGATGAATAAGGAATCTTTCCTGGCCGCAGAGGATTGGAGTACTCCCTTAGACGTGGAACCCTTAAATATTGTTTATCCAGAAGTCCAGCCCGAGGCCCCTTTTATGCCCGTAGTGAACTTAAAAAGTAGTGATGATGACGGTGATGATATGGAGGTGGAAGGAGCTGCGGTGGAACCCTCTACCGGTCTCTTTGGCTCTCTGAGCGCGGAGACTAAGGAAGATGACCGCGAGGATAAAGACTGCATGGTGGTGGGCACGGCCCAGAAGGCAACGAAGATCGTTGCTGCCTTCGAGGAGGATCCTAAGGAAGATGCCGCTGCCCGCGGCAAGAGTCATGCTGATGTCCCAAATCCTTGTCGCGGCAAGAAGAGGAAGGCCAAGGAGGTAGCCCCTACTAACTGGGAGTCAGAAATATATACCACTTATGTCGTTGACCCCAATTGTTTTCGTGTCCGCGGGCTTCAGGAAGTGGAGATGAAGGGGAAGGGTAAACTGAGATCGGAGATGGTGGCAGATGTCCGCGAGGACAATAGAGCCTGCATCTTCTACGGGGTCCAGTTCAAGAACGGACTGAGGCTTCCTCCTGATCCTTTTATCAACAAGTTTCTTAATTTCAATCGCTGTCTCCCCATGCACCTGACCCCTAATGCCGTTAGAGCCCTTGTCTCTTTTATAGCAGTCTGCAGGGTTTTTGGTTATGAACCTTCCCTTTCTGGGATGTATGCCTTCTATCAAAACCAACTAACCAATGGAAATCTAGGCCTGAAAACCAAGAACAATTCTGCCCGGACCTTCTCTGCCCCCACGAATAAATTAGACCAGTGGAACCAGAAGCACATCCTGGTCATAGAGTCTAGGTTCGGGTGGTATTTTCCAAGCCTTCGAATCCTGTTCCTGTTAGGGTTGCCGCCAGCTCCTATCCTAACCCGGATGCATCTGAAGACCTACAAGTTGCCTTAGCTCTCTACCTAGCCAAATTTGTGAGCGAGAAGATGCAACCGGTTTTTGACGTGAGCGCGATTGTCAATAGTGAGCCCTTATTGATCTACTCAGGGGTGGCCTCTCAGAGGGAGGGAAGCTACTATGCCCCTAGGGTGACCATTGGGCCCCAACTCAATGATCCAGATTGAAGGGTTCACGAGTTTTATGATTTTGAGGCCAAGATTTTCATGATGGGCGCGGAATGCGAACCTCCGTAGTAGATTGGTCTCTTTTTCTGTCTTTGATAAACTGCTTAAGTGCTTCTGACTTTTTGAACTGCTTTCTAATCAACACTTTTTTCTTTCAGAGTAGATCCAGCTGAATACTCTTGAGATGGCCAGGCTTAATACTACCCAAATGAAGGCCAAGAAATTAGCCCAAGAGGAGAAAGAGGCTGCGGCCAGGCAGGCGGCCTTGGGTAAAGTTGCTGCTAAGGGCGTGTTTCTGCCCCTTGCTGACAAATCATCTGGTTCCATTCTGTCCGGAGTCAAGGGAATCGCTACGACAAAGGATTTGCCTCCACCCCCCAAAGGGCCTCCAATATCATCTGTTCGCGGTTCCAGTCCGGCTGATCGCACTATTCCTACTGGTCATACTGACCAGTCCAGGAAGAGGGCTACCTCCAATATTGATGTGGCGGGCAAGGAAAGACAGCAGAAGACTCATAAGGGGGATGTAACACATGCCCAAGCTTCCACTTTCCTCAATCCAACCTCTTCTTCTACCAGAGAGGCCACGGTCTGCTCCGTTTCTTACCCCCTTCTGCCCCTTCCGTCTCGCGAAGCTGCGTGGGGCTTGAAGGCCAAGCTGGAAGACGTGCCCAAAATCCAAGGGGTGGATCTCTACGCCCGCGAAGCGCTTCAATCTGTTGTAGGGCTTGATCTTTTGAACAGGCTCTACACCCTAGACTACTACAAGAATGTTGCTGTTAAGGAGAATGCAGCTGCCCTAATGGGTGATATTGTCCTTTCGGTCACCGAGGTAGACTTTTAACTTTTCTTGTTATCTCTGCATCTTAGCTTTTTTAGTTTGTTAACCGACAGAATTTTCCCTTTGTAGCTGAGCAACAAGGTCATATGGCTGAGAGAAATCTCTGACGAGCAGGCCACAGCTTACAACGAGCAGACCAGGACTCTGGCTGATAAGTCTAAGGCCTTGATAAAGGTGGAAGACAGGGTAAAGACTCTGAAGGAGTCACTGATGGAGAAGGAGGCAAATTTGAAGACCTTCCTTGCTCAGCTGGAAGCGGCCACTGGCTCTCTGGATAAGGCCAAGAAGGCGCGGGATGAGCTCTGCGGGTAGAAGGATCTACTTGAGAAGAGGAATGCTGAGCTGCTGGACAAGTTGAAGGCCTCCAAAAAGATGGTTCTGGAGTTAGAGACTAAGGTGGACCAGCTTTCTGACCAGCTTCTCCCTCTAAGTCAGTTCGAGCTTGAGAAGGACGCCCAGCTGTCCGCTGCCCGCAAGGAGGCAGTTGAGGAGTTTAAGAAGTCGGAGGAGTATCAGGATGAGATATCGGCTGAAACTATTGCTCAGTATGAGCTGGGATGCAAGACGCAGCTAAGGAACTTTGCTGCTACGGGCAAGTTCACAGTGGAGCAGTTGGCCTTAATAGGCTCATTCATCTCCACTGATGCTCATTGCCTGCCCGGGCATGCATTGGTCCCTCTGGTTGGGGATGAATTAGCCAATTTGGATCTTGGATGACCTATGTGAATAATCTGACAACACACATTCAACAACATTACAAATTCTCTTTTTCTTTTGCTTTTTTATCAAATAAGAGAATCAATTGCATTCATATACGAAAAGGAGATGGTCCTCCACACATGCTCGAGACTCATTCCAAAAATGAAGATTATTATACAACCATGAAACCCTTGAAACACAATCAACCGCTACATTTGCGGTTCGTTTAACACAAACTAAATAGAAGTTAGAGTTCAAGACTAATAAAATCTTACAAGCTAAAATGACATATCCGAACTCGCTCATAGCCTGTGATGATGAGGACAAAGACCTATGTTCACCAATGCATCCTTGGATTAAACTCGGACACACAGAAATAAGCATTTCATGATCAATGTCTTGGGATGTGCAGATGCTCCTCCAAATAAAATTTGGACACTGGCCGATCTGGGCATTCAAACAATTCCCCCTATGAAAAAATATTGCTTTTAACACATGACTTCTTGAAGCATCAGCTTCAGCAACAAGTCGCCGGCCAAACATATCGAGATTTGCCAAGTTGAGCCACAAACTGAGATTAGTCAAAGAAAATTCCATTGAAATTGAAAACATATCAACACAACAAATACAAGGGTCCCAACAAAGGAGACAAAATACAGGGTCTCAACAAAGGAGACGAAACACAGAGTCTCACGAAGGAGACGATACAATAGTGATTTTAAAAATTTTGAAACAACTTAACGGATAATCCTAAAACCCACAATATACATAAGAAATTGAAAATGAAAAATATAAAAAAATTAACAGTTTTGATTGATTGATAATCTATTATTGAAAGCAAGAAATTTCTCGTAATTAAACATTAATCATTGATTTTTTCAATGATTAATGGTTTAAATATCGATATTCAAGAAAATCTATAGAAGATTGATTGTTTGACAATGGAAGAAAGTTACAATTTTTCTTTAAAAATCATAATTCTTTAATTTTAAAATAAATAATAAAATATACATATATGAAAAAAACAATTTGTTTAATATTGTGAGACTTTGATGACCTAGGTAAATAATCAGGTAACATTTGATAGACCAAATATTTGACTAGGTTTTTAAAATTTGATTTTCTGAAATTCCTTTTAAAGTAGGTTAGCTAGGGAAAATAGTATTTACTAGGTTTCCAAATTAGGTTTTGAGTTTTTATTCCTATATGTACTCCTATTCCCTAATAGTCACTTAACTTTAGTAACTTCGGTTAATCCGATAATTCAAGAATTTTTAGGTTATTCCAAATATGAAAGTTTTTTTATTTAATCACTACAAAAAATCATAGTAATTTAGATGAAAAGTGGTCTCATTAAATACCCTTTACTATCGTCTAATGTCTAATGTCGTCCATGTTTGAATTTAGGATAGAACATGGACTATTTAGGGGTTTTAATAAGTGAGTGTCACAATTATTTTTGAGAACAATTATAGTCCCTAACATAAAAATAACATGTTAAAATAGAGATCATTAGAAAAAGTTTTTCCAAAATAGAGATCATTAGAGAAATATTGTCCCAAAATAGAGACTATTAGAAGAATATTGTCCTAAAAATGTTTAAATGGGAAATATTAAAGATTGATGTCTCAAACAAATAGTCTCTAAAAGACATTTTACTAGTAGTGTATCTTGATATATAAAAAAAATAAACTAATTATTTCAATTTTAAGTGCTCATTATTTTAATTTATTAATGTGTTTTGTTTTGATATTATAGATATAAACATCCATGAAATTAAGATTTTATCATTTTAATGTTATAATAGCATGAATCAAACCCATCCACTAGACATTTGATCAAAAGCCTAATAATTGAATCTAAACTATTTAAGAACAAAATTATAAATTATTATTATTATTCAAAAGTATAACCAAAAAATTATCGTTATCATCAATAAATAATGCTTAAGAGAACGGGTAGAGAAGATATGCGAACCAATTAAATCCAATAAGAGGCGATAAGTGTCGTAACAAGAGCAAATTTGAAAGAAAAATATGGACATTTATTTTGAGATGAAAAAAGTTTAATTCAACTTATCGTACTAATTTAATTTAAAGTAGAGAAATTAATTATACATATTTGAAATGAATATTCTGTAAGTGTGAGCTGTTTAACACATTTTTACCAAGGATGATTTATAATTATTAGAATTTGTATCTTTCTTATTTTTAAAGTATATTTGTAAATATCTTCTTTATTTTATTTAGTTGTTATTATTTATTTACTAACCTATTAATTAGTTTCCTTGTTATAGTATATCTTTTGATTATTTTGTAAAACTCTCACATGTATTAGAAAACTCTATTTGTGGGGAAGATCAACACAATAAAAAATTCAAGTCAATGAATGAAGTATTTGTGATATTCTTGTATATTTACATAGGCTTTATTTTAGAAAATGATGAATAGGATTTGTCGGAATAATAATCCAATATATACATGGATTTGAAAGGAAGATCGTTATATGTTTTAGGACTTCTTTTTCCTTAAAGAAATTCAAGATCAGAAAGTATTGGCTTGATTGATAAGAGCTCAAAGAAAGGTAAAAGTCTAAATATGGATGATCTTCTCAAGCAAATCATTCCCTACAACTTAGGATTTTCACTCCTATATAAGAAGACTATACGGTTCATTCATAGACGGTTTTTGATTATGCATTCCTACAATTCCAAAAGAGAGTTCAACCGTTTTTGAGTGCTTTTGTGAGGGTTATTTTGTTACACAAAGTTCTCCTTGAACTTGTGTTTTTAGTGTTTAATTATTTCGTTTATTCTCTTGTTTCTTTTTAATCAAAGCATTAAATCGTTTATTAAGGAGATGTTTTTGCTGTCTACAGCAAGTTGCTGTAGATAAGTGGTAAACATTGTTTTTATTTCGTGTTTTGTATTTATATTCCGCTGGAAATCTGTCCCTGTAGTCCTTGGTGTCATCACATCAGGACTAACACCAGTACTTTGTTCTTCTGTCCGACCGTCCTAGCTACTCAATTTCTTTCAATTGAAATCAGAGCCAAGCTCGATTTCACTAAGTGAGATCCCGAAAGAGTAGTCATTATGGATGATCATTTGAGCCAATATCGTACTCATGTTTTATATGGTACAAACTATGATCTATGGAAAGCTAAGATGCATCCTTACATCAAAGCAATTGATGAGAGGTCGTGACTAAGAATAATAGTCTCATGGTCTCCTCCTAAGGTTGAAATCAAGGATGTATTGGGTGAAACCTCTGAAAAATCTTACAAACTTAAACCAAACCTAAGGAAGACTGTACTACAGCAGAAATTACCCTTACTAATTATAATTCTAGAGCTCTAGGTGCTATATTAAGTCATGTTGATTAACTCATGTTTCGCCTATTAATTAATCATAATGTAGCAAAAATAGCTTGGGATATTTTGCAATGTCATTGTAAAGGTGATGACAGTGTAAAGGCTACTAGGTTGAGAATTCTCATGACCAAGTTTGAAAACTTGAGGATGAATGAGATTGAAGACGTTAAAATCTATTCAGCGAAATTAAGGGAAATATCGAATGAATGTCTCTCCCTAGGTGATCCTATATCAAATGCAAGGTTGGTAAGTAATATGTTGAGAACTGTAACTGAAAAATTTAACATAAAAATTGTTGTTGTTGAAGAAGCACATGACACCACGACTATGGGCTTAGATACTCTTGTAGGTATTCTGACCATGTTCAAAATGAATATGTCAATTCAACAGCAACATAAGCATGATAGTATTGCTCTTGCTGATGCTCTTTCCAGTGCCTCCAAAGTTTCTAAAGAAATTATAGAAATCTCTAAAGAAATAGATAATTCTAATTTGGAAATTGAATTTGTGGCTTTACTCACCAAAAGGTTTACATCATTTTTAAAGAACAAAAAGGATAACAAGTTTCCATCAGAAAGCCAAAACAAATCAACTTTTGAAAATTCTGAGAAGGATACTGGAAATACATTTAAACAGCCTAGAAGTTTTTCAAAAAGGAAATATGATTTTGTTCAATGTAGAGCCTGTAAAGGCTTTGGTCACTTTACTAGTGAGTGTGCCAACACTCTGAATAAAAAGGGGATGAGCTTATATGCGACCCTTAGTGATAGCGAAGATAAAGATGAGACTGTAAACCTAGCAGTCATGGAAATCTCATCTCAAAATCACGAACATCATTATGATGTTACTTCAGATGTAGTCATACTAGATCACACCCTCTGACTTTGAGTTCAAATGCTTTAATTCTTCTATTTTTGAAAAACTAGAGGATGAAAAGGAATGTAATGGTAATTTTGAGGAACTTCATGAGGCATACACTGATCTTTTCGCCGACTGGCAAAATCGTGTTGAAAAACTTGATGTTTTTGAAAAGGTCAATGAGAAACTCTCAACTGAAATTTCTTCTTTACAATCTGATCTTGAGAGAGTTTCCATTTAGAATGACAACCAAAAGGATTCCATAGCCAAACTCGAGGTCATACTCACCAAACGTGATATTGAACTCGAGAAAACCAAAACTGAACTTGAAAAAATGAATGGGACTTTTAAAAAGTTAAACGCTGGAAAAGCTAAACTTGAAGAAGTTTTGAATTTGGGAAGTCAAACTAAAACTGGTCTTTGCTATAAATCCACTTTTGTAAAAGAAGGTGAAGGCACCTCAAAATCTAAAGTTTTTCAAAAGGTATAGTCCAAACCTAGGAGAAGGAAGTTTGTGTGTCATTACTGTTTTGCTCCATGTCATATCAGGCTCTTTTTCTATCAAAGGATTCATGACCTTTGGGAATCCGATCCCCAGATAAGAGCACAGATGTACTCACACCACAGCTTAAATCGCCAAAATTCATGGTGATTCGTGTGGGTTGAGAAGAATGGTGAGGAGTGTAAGGCTTTTTTCACTTCTCTGAAGAGCAATGTGTCTAGCTTTTGGTATTTTGATAGTGGCTGCTCAAGGCATATGACAGGTACAACTGAATTCTTGTCAGATTATTCTCATGTGAATGGAAGAATTGTGAAATATGGCGGTGGTGCCCAAGGTAATATTGTTGGTAAAGGAACTTTGAGTGTTGAGGGTCTACCTAATCTCCATAATGGTCTTCATGTATTAGGCATTAAGGTCAATCTAATAAGCATTAGTCATTTGTGTGACGATGATATGCATGTGAAATTTGATAAGGAAGTTTGTAAGGTTTTTGATAAAACAGGCAAGTGTGTCTTTAAAGGATTTAAATCTTCTGAAAATTGCTATAAGTTTTGTGATGTTACAGGTTTTGTTGAAGAGCTGGAGACCGCCAATGAATAATCTGAACAGAAAATTCTAGAGAAGAAGCAAGAGAATGCAGAAAAGACTGATGTATCCTGTGATGTAATCACATCGCAGCTCACATCAGTAGAATCTAACGGCTGTTCAGATTCAGAGGCATCCTCCAGCAGCTCAGATAGTGAAGAAGCAGGTATGGATAGGTACAGAGACATTTCAAGCAAAATACAAATGGACCATTCCGTCTCACAAGTGGTTGGAGACGTGCATACAAAGGTAAGCCAGACTAGACTGAAGGATAAAGTCAATTAAAAAGACTCTGATGGTCTAAACTGGTCATCTTTCGTGTTACCCAAGGTAAGTATTTGTCATTATTTATCTCATATTAAGTCCAAAATTTTTGAAATAATGAAAGATGAGTGGGGTACTGATGATATAAATAGTAAAATTGGGGGTTGTTTTTGTCTTGGGAATAATATGGTCTCGTGCTACAATCAAAACTATGTTTCTCACTCTACTGCTGAATTTAAATATATAGCAGTAGACAGGTGTTGCTCTCAACTCTTTTGGATGAATAAGATGATTAAGGACCGAGGGTATAAAAGTAGTGTGTCATTTGTCTTTTGTAATAATCTAAGTGTTATAGACATTTCAAAAAATCATGTTCAGCACTCTCGGACTAAACACGAAGACATTAGACGTCATTTCATTCAATACCTTATTGAGCATAATTTTTTTAGCCTAGACCCTGTAAGAACTGAAAATCAGTTGGCTAACATTTTCACCAAGGCCATTGATTTTGAGAGACTTTAAACTCTAAAAAAAAGTCTCTTTGTTTGTGTGTCATCTGATGGTGTGATCCCCTGTGTGGTCAAATCATGGTCTACACCTATATTGTATATTATTAAAAAAATGCATGCATATTAGTTTAATTTGCACTATATATCTCAGTGTGGTCACTTGAATTCCTCCCTTGACTTGTCATATCTTTGGATTGTAAACTGTTCCAATGTATGTTAGCTAATGTTAAATTACTTTTTATCCTAATGGATGTCTATTAGTGGATGTCAAATTGAAAGGGAAATAGATGCTCCACCCACTGTATGAAGCCACTCTAATGTGATCAAACGATATCAAGATATATAGTTTGTGTCGAATTTGATAAGATCATTCGAAAAAGGGCTATCATTGGGAGTAAAGAAGAGTGAAATCTATCCACAATTTAATTTCCCATAACAAAAAATGGGTGGGTGCATTCTAGAGGCTAGGAAGACTGGAAAATAGTTTATTGACTTCCTTAGAAAAGATGAGTCCCCGAGTTTGATTTCATACTATGCCACACAATACTGAGATATATACATCACTTGCTTGTAAATTATGCATCATAGTCTAGTCATAAATTTAGGTCATCCTTGTTATTGGTGAAAATATTACTCAAGATTTTTTAATTCTTCCCGTAATTTTTCGGCTAAAAATCTTATGCTCAATGACTCTCCAATCAACTTTGATTTTCTTCTAATAGTTTGTGGTTAGGGGGAGCGTGCTCTATGTTATTGTTTGATATTTTTATGGCAGGTACATTACTCGCAAAAGAAAAGATCTTATTTCCATTTTTTTTTGAATTCCTTAATCCCCATGAAATTCAAAAGGATGGAGAAGTAGTTTTGGTAAGTACCATCCCCTGTTTTTCGACTCCCTAGACCCCTTTACTCAACTCTAATCATCTACCACCATCTTTCTCTATTGCGTTGGAGGTAACACAAACGTATGGTGTGATCTCTGATGTGGCCACATCTAGACTCACATCTGAGTCATTTCATCCATTCTGGTCAAAAAGGGGGAGAGTAAGTTAAAGAAGGAAAGAATCTGAAGTTGAAGATTGATGATAAGCGATAACAAATTTAGGGAAAGTTGGATTGTTTGATAATTCAGGGGGAGTTTCTATATTTGGTAGTTTGACTGATTTGTTGGCTTGTGTATATAATATTTATTAAATCTTGGTTTTGACCAGAAAGCTACAAATCAGAGGGAGATTGTAAGTTTGAGTTGTTCCACACGTTTTTACTAAAGATGATTTCCAATTATTAGAATTTGTATCATTCTTATTTTTAGAATATATTTGTAAATATCTTCTTTAGTTTATTTAGTTGTTATTATTTATGTACTAACCTATTAATTAGTTTTCTTGTTTTAGTGTATATTTTGATTATTTTGTAAGACTCTCACATGTATTAGGAAACTCTATTTGTGGAAAGATCAACACAAGAAAGAATCCAAGTTAATGAATGAAGTATTTGTGATATTACTGGAGATTTACATAGGCTTTATTTTAGATAATGGTGAAAAGGATTTTTTGGAAAAATACTACAAGATATACATGAATTTGGAATTAAGATCTTTACATGATTTAGTACTTCTTTTTCCTTAAAGGAATCCAATATAAGGAATGATTGGCTTGATTAACAAGAGTTAAAAGAAAGGTAGAAGTCTAAATATGAAAGATTTTATCAATCAAATCATTCGCTACAACTTAGGATTTTCACTCCTATATAAGAAGACTATACAGTTCATTCATAGACGGTTTTTTATGATGAATTCATTGGATTCCAATAGAGAGTTCAGCTGTTTTTGAGTGCTTTTGTGAGAGTTATTTTGTTACACAAAGTTCTCCTTAAACTTGTGTTTTTAGTGTTTAAGTATTTCGTTTCTTCTCTTGTTTATTTGTAACCAAAGCATTAAATCGTTTATTAAAGAGAAGTTTTTGATGTTTACAGCAAGTTGCTGTAGATAAGTGGTAAACATTGTTTTTATTTTGTGTTTTGTATTTATATTCCGCTGCAAATATGTCCGTGTAGTCCTTGTTGTCACAACATCAGTACTAACACCAGTAATTTGTTTTTGTTTTCGATCGTGCTAGCTACTCAATTTCTTTCATATTCAATTTTTTTTTAACTCAAATATTCAATGTTTATATACATAAAAGAGGTAGGAGTAAATCACGACCTCGTTTGTACAACGAAACATTAATCAAAGTGAATAAATATCGACTACCGATGAAAATATTGATGAATCAAGACAACCATAAGGTAACACACTAGTTAGAGAGGGATTGGAAAGCTTCAGTTCGAATTTTCTGGTGGTTCTTGACGCTTATTTCCATTGAAAATTGGAGAGGGAGGGCGGCTTGGATTTTCCTTCCTTGTTCCTAGCATCCTCTCATTTTGAACTGCAGAAAGATTGAGATTTCCAAAAATGATTTACAGTTATTTCTTGGCTCTCAAGTAATACTTCCTCCTCCGTCCCAAAATAAATTTATAAAGAAAACATTGAGATAGGTTGCAGTTAAAATTAAATAAATAAATAAAAATACAAACCTGCAGTTGCTAAAATCATAGTGATGAGCCCGGATCTACTGGATCGGGCCCACGCTCGATCTAGTCCAAGGAACCAGTGACGTGGCAGTTCCTAGACCGCTGGAGGGAAAACCGCGGACAAATAGGCCCTTGTGGTCAAGACCGCGTCCCTCCTCGCATCGTCCCCATCGAGGACCATTGGGACCCTGCTCGCTGGATCCGTGCCCGCATGAGTCATGACCGCATCAACCGTGCTCGCGTCATATAGCTTTGACCGCGGGCACAGCGTTGACCGCGGGCACATCTTTGCTTCGGTTAATGTCAAGCCTTCTTGAGCAAGTTAGCTGCGCTCGACAGCCACTGCCGGCTCCCCCATAACGCATTCAATGCGGCTCGGTCGGCGCCTACTATTCCATTTAATGCACTAAGCCGGCTACACGGCTCATGTCACTTTCGGCCATGTCCCCCTGGACCGAGTCCATGTTCCCTCCCACGACGGGACCAATTAGGCTGCGGACACGTGTAGGCCGGTCAAATACCAAAGTGCCCCCTAGGGCTGATCTTATGGCTTACATCAACAAGCACCATGGCATTGCCTATAAATAGAAGGCCTTTACCCCCTTGGGCAAGGTAAGTTCCATATACAATTGAGTAAGCTCTATTACTCTCTAAACCTAAACACACACACACTCCAAAGGTATTCAAAGCCTTATTACTCGGTATTCTTACTCCTCACACCCGAGGGCTGAGTTGGAGTAACATCCAACTTTGACCTTAACGGTGCTTGTTTGTGTTGTGATCTAGGTACATCAAACCACCAAATATATCCTAGCCGAGATATCTGAACCACTCCCGACCCCAAAGCTGTGGCGTCATCGGTGGTTCCATTGCCGGGAATCGACTTTCTTTCGTTTTCTCGTTAAAAATCTTTTGGTTTCAAGGCACCTCACGTGTCCTAAACAAATTCAGGGCCGAAAGGCTCTTCTTTTTTCCATCATCTTCTTTCCAGAATATGGCTAGAATATTGGAAAATGCTTGGTCACTTGACCCTAGAGGAGGATGATCGAAGCCTCGCCTCCGTCATTAATAAAGGCAAGGCCCCAAACTCGGTTTTCAATAGAATGGGGGCACGTTCCCGGCCACCAAACACCCTCTCTCACAGTCGAAAGCCTTGCACAAGCTCACTTGAGACCAGATACGTCTTGAAAAGGCACAAGCCCTACTAAACAATAGCCCAAAAACTCCCCAAGCTCACATAAAAAACACCACTCTAACCACCCCACTTTCCCAGAGCAAATCCACGAGAAGGAAGGAAATCCTGGCCTCCAAGTCAAGGCGGTCGCGGAGGCCATGGCCATCAACGACGCGGAGATGGAAATGTTTGAAATAGAGGCCAATGGAGGGCTACGGTTCCCTCGAGGGTCACAAAGATTCTCCCAGCGAGCTCCCGCTAACTCGCTTGCTAGTCAAGCGTGAGGAGCAAGCCCGGATTGAACCGGCCCTTGAACGCGGACGGGCCAGGCCGACAGCGGAGCGTGGTACATGTAGAGGATAGCGAGGAGATTGGGGAAGAGGCACGATCAAACCACCGTGCGAGGTCCCAGCCGAGACCCTTGGCTCGGCCAAGGAGAAGGTCGTGACTCCACGAGCTAAGAAGCGAAGGTTGATGATCGGAACCACGAGTTTGTGGAATTTATGCGAGAAGATGTGGGAGACCCATCGGAAGGCTGCCCGAAGTGTGGCCGCACCATGGACGCCTTCGGCGATAAAATTGCGCGGGCACCGATCCGAGAGGGCAAACCCCGAGATGGACACCTATGACGGATCGAGAAATGCCAAGAGTCATATGGGAAGATTTGAGGGCCGAGATGGCTTTATTCTCCGCGGACGAGTCGGTGATGTGCAAAGCTTTAGGCTGCGACCTTCACGGGCAAGGCCCTATCTTGGATGCTAGCCCTCAAGCCCGGTGTATCCGGTCATTCGGCCGGTTCGAGTTCTCTTCCTCAATGCCTTTGCCGGAGCGAGTGTGCCGCTAGACCAAAGCAGATCTTGTCCGTGTCAGCGAGGCACCAAACGAGCCTACAAAAGATTATATATCCCGGTTCGGGAAGGTGAGCGAGGAGATTGTGGACTGGAAGAAGGAGATATCGAGACTATGTTTTGAGGCGGCCTCGGTTCCTCCTTCCTCAAAATGAATTTTGCCTCCAACAAACCTAAATCGGTGGAGGAAATGTATGAAAGGGCCTCGGCCATTGCCTCCGCCGAAGAGCCTAGTGTGCCGCTCCCGATCTTACGCAAAAGAAAGGATAAGCCAAGTCCGAGGAAACCACCGAGCACTGCTCACACCAATAATCGGGGCAAAAGCAGGCGGGGATCGAGAAAAGCTCAAAAGGCTATGGCGAAACGGTTTACAGAGCTCACCGACCCAAGGGTGGTGATCATGAGAAACCTCGAGACTTTCTGCTCCTCCCCCATGCTTCGAAAGCCAAATGAGAGGAGTAGACTTAAGTTACGTGAGTATCACAACGACCACGGGCACGGAGCGAGGTTTGTTTCCAGTGAAACGAGTAATCCGGCGAGAAAATAAATAACGGGGAGCTAACCCGAGTGGGTTAAGGGAAACAATACGCCCCAATAACAATGATCGGCGGCGGGCACGACACACGCGGGGACCAGAGAGAAATGAAAGAGATAATTATGATGACGATTTGGGGGACTATGACATTAACTTCATTGGGAGGAATCTCCCTCTAATAAGCATTGTCCCTCCAAATTCGGACATTAGAGAAGGTTTTTTCCATCCAGTCATGGCTCAGGAGGAAGAGCAAGAAATTGGGTTCAAAAGGAGTGAACTTGCCTCCACCCTTTTTCATTCCACTCGGCCTCTTACCCTCGGAATGAGAATCAACCGGGCAAACATAGCCCGAGTGTTGATAGATCTTGGAGTTGCCCGCGACATACTCTACTACCATACTTTGGTGGGAATGAGAATAGCGAAGCACATCTTACTCCATATGCGGGCATGCTCGAAGGCTTCACCAACCACTTGTTTGTAAGGGTAAAAGGGACGATTGTGTTTGACGTAGCTATTGGGGAAAAACCCATGCGAGAAGACGGCCAAGATAACTTTCATGGTGGTCGATCTTCCTTCCCGATACAATGCCATTCTCGGCGTAGCGCTCGAGCCGAATTGGGAATAGTTGCGTCCGTCCCCCACGAAAGGGTGAAATTTAACACCGGGCGGGGTTGCTACCATCAAGAATCGGCCGGGAGATTCCTCAGAGCATTGGAGGAAAAAAGGAAAGAAACAGAGAAAGGCCGGGCATCACACGCCGCCAATACGAGGGCGAGGACAAAGTGATAGAGGGAAAAGGCGAGGACAAGTCAAAAAAGGGGAAAACTCTTGCACTCCCGCCGCCACGTACCGATTGGCATGCTTTCTTTCCATTCCACGAGGTGGAGCTCAAAATGAGCGAGAAAATCGAAGCGGTTAGTTGCCCCTGTTGAGGAGGTTATATTGATCGAGGAATAGAGGGGGAAATTGACCGTGATATCATATATTCTATGGCAACACTGACCGAAGCTCAGGTCAACCCCCCAACTATTGTCATTGACTCCTTGCACAATCGTGAAATCAGCGACCTTCAACCTAACGACGAGCTCGAGGAGGTGGTAATCAACCCCCACTTTCCCGAACAAACTGTTAAGGTAGGCCTGGAAATTCACAGCGAGGAGAGAAGGATACTCATTGAGTTCCTTAGAGCAAATTGCGATGTGTTCGCTTGGAGGGTGGAGGATATGCAAGGCATCAGCGAGGACGTGATCCTCCATAAAATCAACGATGACCCATCCTTCAAAAACATCCATCAGAAATCAAGGTACTTCTCCCCGGAGAAGGAGATCGCGATCAAGGAAGAGGTAGAAAAACTGCTAAAGGCGGGGATAATAAAGGAGATCTCCTACCCCAAATGGCTGGCCAATGTGGTCATGGTTAAGAAATCCAATGGTAAATGGAGGATGTGCGTTGATTTCACCGATCTCAACAAGGCATGCCCCAAAGATTGCTTCCCTCTTCCTCGCATAGGCAGTTGGTGGATTCTATAGCCGGACACGAGTTCTAAGCTTCATTGATGCATACTCAGGCTACCATCGAGATCCGAGATGGCTCACTGAAGATGTCCGCTCTGTAGCTTTCATCATTGCGGGCAAGACATCTTGCTACACTATGATGCCCTTTGGGGTGAAAAATGCGAGGAGCCACATATCGGCGCATGGTCAATCGGGTCTTTAAAAACCAACTAGGCGAAATCTTGAGGCCTACATTGACGACATGGTCATAAAAACTAAGGAAAACTCCCACGAGCTCGATGTGGAGGAAACCTTCAAAAACTTGCGCCACAACAACATGAAGCTAAACCCTCTTAAGTGCGCTTCCGGGGTCAAGGCGGGCAAGTTCCTCGGATTCATGGTCAACCAAAGAGGGATAGAGGCTAATCGAGAGAAAATCCAGGCCCTATTGGACATGAAACCTCACACTGCGTGAAGGATGTACAAAAACTCAATGGTCGCATCACCGCACTTGGCCGCTTCATCTCGCGGTCGGCGAGAGAGATGCCTCCCCTTCTTCAAAACTCTCGAAAGGGGGAAGAAAGGCGATGAATTTACATGGAGCACCGAGTGCCATCGGGCTTTTGAAGAAGTCAAGACATACCTCGGGCGGCCACCTCTACTCGGCGGCCCGGTGCCGGAGAAGAGCTCTTTTTATATCTAGCATTCTTGATACGCGTGGCTACTTGTTCTTGTAAGGGAGGAGAATAACTCCCAAAAACCGGTTTATTATGTAAGTAAGGCCTTTGTCCTCCGTAGAAGGGCGTTATCTTAATGTAGAAAAGTTAGCTTACGCCTTGCTTGTATACGCTCGAAAATTAAGAGCCTACTTTTACGCACATCCTATAAGCGTGCGGCGAGGCTCCGCTTAGAAAGGTTTTACACAAACCGAGTCTTCGGGAAGAATGCTAGCTTGGTCTATAGAGCTCATTTGAGTTCCAGATCACCTACTCCCGAGAAAGACAATCAAAGCGCAAGCCTTAGTTGATTTTGTAGTAGAATCATCATTCAAATTAGCGGACGGCGACCTCGGAAAAAAGAAGCGAGCGGAATCGGAAGATGACCCGAAAGCCCGAGCACGAAATTGTTCAACCAAGGGAGCGTCCGGAAGAGGTATGGACTTTATATGTGGACGGCTCCGCGAGCAAGTTAATCGGTGGAGCGGGCATACTTCGATCGCACCTGCGGGAGAAATTTATGAGGGCCTTGAGATTCAAGTTCGAGGCATCAAACAATCTGAGTATGAAGCGATTATAGCGGGCATGGAATTGGCAAGAGACTTGGGAGTTCAGAATATTGAGATCAATAGTGACTCTCGGCTCATAGTTAATCAAATTAGGGGGAGTATGATACTATCAACCCGGTACTAGCTCGATCTGCGGCCTTGCAAAAATCCTCATCAAAAATTTCACTTACTATGAAATTTGAACCAAGTCATGAGAGAGGATAATGTGGAAGGTGACCTCCTCTCAAGAATAGCAGAGAGCAAGAAATTGGTGAGTTGGAGCGGTGCAGATTGAATTCACGGAGAGACTGCTATAGATCGAATTCGGATAAACAATATTGAGGATCAAGTAAGGAATTGGGTAGATGAAATGAAGGATTACATCGAGAAGCAAACCATCCCAGAGGACCCGGTAAAGGCTAGAGCCATCGGGCGGTGTCCGCGAAATACCTCGTCCTCGATGGGGTGCTTTTCGGCGATCATTCACCAAGCCTTTGCTAAGATGTGTTAAAACTCACATGGTCACCAACTTACTCTATGAGGTCCATGAAGGAGTTTGTGGCGGACATCCAGTGCTCGCGCCCTCTCGGACAAGATCAAATTCCAAGGATTCTTTTGGCCCACAATGAGAAGGGATGCGCGGGAGTATGTTAGAAAATGTGATAAGTGCCGAGAGATTTGCGGACATCCCTAGACTACCATCAACGGAAGCGGACTTTGGTTGTACCATCGTGGCCGTTTGATACGTGGGGGATAGATCTTATTGGACCATTTCAAGCTTGCTAGAGGAAGCATTAAGTGCGGCAGTGGTGGCCGTGGATTATTTTACCAAGTGGACGGAAGCAAAGGGCTTAGCCACTATTTCCGAGGATAACACTATCGGTTTGTCCACGACCACATCTATTGTCGATTTGGGGTTCCCCGAGCAATAATTTCAGATAATGGCACCCAATTCTCCGCAAAATTCAACTGTGAATGTGTGAGAATGAAGGTGCAACACCGTAAGTCACTTGATTGCCTATCCTCAGGGAAATGGCCAAGCTGAGGCCGCGAACAAGCTAGTTCTGACCGCCCTAAAGAAAAACTTGGAGGGACGAGGAGGACGTTGGTTGGACGAGCTCCAGATCGCATTATGGGTTGTCCGCACCACAATAAGAAATTCAACAGGAGAAACTCCCTTCTCGCTCACATATGGGTCAGAGGCAATGGCTCCAGTAGAGGTAGCCCTACCTTCGTACAGAGTCACCTACTTCGAGGAGTCTCAAAATGAGACAAACAGAAGGTGTGACCTGGACGATCTCGAGGAAAGGAGAATACGGGCATACGAAAAAATGGTGAACTACAAGCAGAAGGCGAAGAAGCACCATGACAAGAGAGTAAATAAGAGGAGTTTTTCAGTCGGAGGCTGGGTACTCGAAGCGTAGAGGTCGAGGGGCCCAACCTGGTTTCAACAAGTTTGTCCCAGAAATGGGAAGGTCCATATGAGGTCACAAGGATAGTCAAAGAGGGCACCTACATATTGCGACCAAAAGAGGGAGAAGAGCTTAAGCATACATGGAACAGCGATCACCTTAGAAAGTACTTCTTTTGAGATCTTTGTAATTTTTTAAGGGAGTATAGACCTCTATATATAGATAAGTGAGAAGTTATCATCATATTTTGATGCAAAAATCAATTCCCACCGACCTCAAAAGCTAGGGTGGATGCCCGCGAGCGGATGCCGGTGGGTTCAGAGCCAACATATGAGCTCCTACTAACGATGCGCAAAGATCTAAGGATCCGCATGCCTATATATGTACAAAGATCCATTACGATCCGTACTATGATCGCGGGGAGGATACTCTCTCTGCCGCGTGACACCACCAAAAATAAGTGGATATAGATGAACGTAGGTACAAAGGCCATGATGCCCGTGCCTACGGATTCTAGTGGGGACAATGACACGAAGTCCGGACCCACTAATTGCGCGAAGGACCTCGTTAGGGCCGTTACTCGCATGCTTGTATGTGACAAAGGCCTACATATAAGCCCGTTCACGGATCGCCACGAGACCCTCACGAAAAACCTAGGGAGTTTTGAATAAAGGGTCAAATAAGTGAGAACCTCCAATAAGGGGATACGGATGCCGGGGTTAAAGGGCCTCTATGCTAAAATATGCTCCTACCTTTACATTGCGCGGACAATAGCCTCACGGCCACCTTACGCATGCCCTATGAAAGTATGCTTGCCTTGGCTACTTTTGACTTACACCACGGCTCGCAGAAATTTGGGAATAAGTGTAAATGGATGAGAGTGATCAAACCAGTTTAACAAAGCCAACCAGACAAACGAGGTTAAGGCCTCAAAGTTTGCCACAAGGCTAAACAAACGCGATCATAGAAGAATAAGGCTGACTCTCACGAAAAACCTAAGGGTTTTGAATAAAGAGTTAGGAAAACTCAAAAGATGCGGGCGAAAGGGCCTACTAAGGCTGCTTGCCGCGAAGGAGAGTATAAAGTTAATTGCAAGTCAAAAACGCTGGAAAAAGTAATAGGCAAGAATGCAAGTACTGAGGTGCTCGAAAATTGCCAAACTACTCAAAATAGCCTACGAGACAAGCAATTAAGATAAATAGTAAAGGAGCCAAGTGGAGAAAAATTCTTCTATTAATGTTGAGGAAACATTTACAAAGTCCTAAACTATTACAAAAAGAAAAAGCAAAAACCTATACTAGTGGAGCATTCTCCTTGGGCTCCTCAGTGGCCGCACCACCTGTGCCCGCTTCTGGCTCCTCAGTGGCCGCACCACCTGTGCCCGCTTCTGAGGCCGGAGTTGGGAGGCGGTGGTCCCAGGCACCTCGGTAATAGGAGCGGTTGTTGCTCGGCGAGCTGAAGCGGGAGGCTGCCGTGGGGAAGCCCAGATCTCCTATGGCTGGCCCTCTGGGAAGAACACGAGCCAGGGGCATCCCGATGATAAAGGGTTCTCCCGAATCGCGGCTCATCGATTGGGCGTCGGGCCAAGGGCGATCACTTACGCCACCGGGAGCGAGAGGCCGCGGCGGAGAGATCGAGACCGCTTGACCTCATCCTCGGACAGAGGAACTAGCGCATGCAGGAGTACGCACTCCGCGTCAGTAGCAACCAGTGAGCCGATCACGGCCAACTGCTGCACGGAGAACATACCCGTGGCCGCGAAGTTCCGGATCTGTGTCCGGACACCGGCCTCATACTGGGCCAGGCACTCCGCGTTGAACTCCTCGGAGTTCTTATACTCCTCGATGGCCTCCTTGCGAGCTTCGGCCAGCATCCTCTCCTTCTCCAAGCCAAAGCTGCGTCGGAGCGGCAACTTCTCGGAGAGATCATCCGCCTTGGCCTCCAGGATCTCGACTTGCTTTTGAGTGGCATCCAGCTTGACCATGAGCTCGGCATTTCTTTGCTCCAGCTGGAGTTTGTGGCCCTTAAGCTCATCCCGCTGACCCTTTGCCTTTTCAAGGCTCTTCTCCAGCTCGGTCACCCGCTCCTGGAAGCCCTTCAGATCGGACTCCTTGGTGGCGAACTCTTTCTCCTTGGCATCCAGGAGGGAGCTCAGAGTCCCCACCTTCTCCTGGGCCAGCTCCAGCTCGCGGAGTTTACCCGCCATGTCCTTGGTGTTATTGGCAAGCTCAACGGACAGGCTATCACAGGTCTCCCGGAGCCGCATAGCCTTATTGCCCACCTGCGAGGAGGATAGTTAGAGCAAGGAAGGCTAAAAGTGACAAAGGGATAGACAGAAAGAGTCAAACCTCAGTGAGGGCAATCCCAATGTCTCCCATCAAGGCTGACGGGTTCTCCTTCTCCGCCACGGCATGATAGAAGTTCGGGGCGAAGAGCCTATTGATAAGCCCGATCCCAACAGCAGAGTTGTGGGAAGAGCGGGCATACAGGTCCACCCCTTCAATGGCGGGCACAGTTCCCACCTGTTTCCTCTTCTCCCAGGTCTCCTCGCGGGTGGCCAGGGAGGAGATCGGGTAGGCTACCGAGCATATTGTCCCCGCGGTGGAGGGAGCAGGGGTAGAAGCGGTGGCAGCAGCAGGGGGGCTACGAGAAGAAGTCTCCACCACTTTCTGGGTCTTGGAAGACCTCTCCCTATGCGTAAGATCCGCCTCTCTGTCAGTCCTTTTCTTGGACTGCTCCTGGTTATGCCCGGAGGCAATAGTACGGCCGGGAGATGATGCCCGGAGAGCATTGGGTGGAGGAGGACCCCGGGGAGGTGGAGGCAGATTCCCGGTGGTTAGAATAGTTCTGGGAGCAGATAGAGGCTCCCCAGTCCTCCTGCTCGCTACAGGCACAGTCTTATCTTTTGTGGGGACCCCTCCCATCTCATTCTGCCTCTTCTGGGCAGCTTCCTTGTTGGCCCTCTGGTTCTTGGCCTTGGTGAGCAAAGACTTAGAGGGCCATCAGAAGTTATACTCTTCCGGATCTACTCTGGAGGGAAAGAAAAAATGGTTAGCAGAGCAGTTCAAAAAATCAAAGGCAAAGTAAATTGGCAGCAATTTTTATAAAGGAATCAGAGACCGATTATTTCGGGAGGATCGCACTCAGCGCCCAAAGATACGTGTCTTACAATCGGCCTCAACCGGTAATGTTCGTGCACCCGCCAATCGTGGTCGCGGGGCAAAGGCTCTATTTCTACTTGGGGCATGTGGGGCGCCCTCCGCGAGGAGCCACCCCGAGTAGATCAATAGGGGCTCAGCTTCCACGATGGCGCCCACGTCATATACGGGCTCCTCCCCGCTATCCAAGTAAAGGGCCGATGCCTCTCTATGGCTTGCCGCGCATGCGATCCCGGGCCGAGGACGGGTCCTGGATAACCGCGCCGGCCACCTTCATCGGGACGGGGTTGGAAGGTTTGGAAAAGGGCCATCCAAATCTTGACTCAATAACCAAAATATCCTTCCGATTCCATTGGTCAAATTTGTTTGAGGAGGAGAGAAAGTCCTGGTAGAGTAGTTCCTAGCCTTCAAGCTCGGGATACCACGGCTAATCTGGTTACGATAGTAAGCATAGAGCCCAACAAGGGTAGGTTCATAACCCAGGAATCCGCATACAGGCTATGAAGGAGACAATGGCCGGATGGCATTGGGAGTCGTGCATGGGCAAGCGGGCATTGAACTCCGTGAAGAAGTAAAAGAAAGGGTCCAGGGCGCCTCAACCCATTCTCAAACTGGGCCCCATAAAAAACGCAGGCTCGGTTGTCCCCGCGGACATCTGCTATGGTCTCTGGCCGCAGCTTGTCCTTGTCCTTCAAATGAACATGCCCAAGGGTGCGGACACGGTAAGCGTTGCGGTCCACATTATAAACCTCATAAATCTCCTCCTCCCAGTCAATGGTGGCCACCTCCTTGGCCTTCTTGCTACGGCCGCGACCAGGATTCACACCCCTAGCTGGCCTCTTGCCTTTGTTCCGGGCAGGGGCCACAACCTCCTCCTCCTCCTCGGAGTCAGAGCTCTCGAAGGCATCCACAATGTTGGTGGTCTCAGCGGCCTTCTTAGAGGTCCCCGCGGCCCTCCTATCCCCCTCCTCGCGGTCATCCTCTTCGGTCTCCGAGCTCGAGGAGCCAAAGAGACCGGTAGGGTCACCACGGGCAGGGGCCACCTCCGATTCACCAGTCACCTCGAAACTGAGGGGGTCAAGTTCCTCACTGCTGCTCAGCTCAATTGTCCCCGCCCTAGGGGCCGCGGGCACAACGGGGGGAAAGATGGTACTCAGGGGCAGAACATCTAAAGGGTCACTCAGGGTCCCCGCGCTGGTGCCCGCGAATTGTTTGATTGATCGAGTCCATTAGTTCACACTTTTCCTGGGCCACAAACTACTTCGGGACGCGAATCGCTCTCCTCACTAATTCAACGGCGTTCGAGCCAGGAGCCTCTCTCGCGGGGAAACCCGCACAAAACCCCCATTACAAAATTTCTCAGTCTACTGGTATCCCCCAACACCAAAACATCACCGTTCCTTTTTACCCTTTTATCCTTGGCCTCCCACAACCGGGGTGGGACAAAAGGCCCCCATTGGGATTTTTCACAAAAGTATTGGAAGCACTCAAGGGATAACCTAAGCCACCCATGGCCTACCTTCCTAAATATCCCCGTCCGTTTACAAACGGCAAACAGATTCGGAGTGCTCCCATCTCCTAACTCTATGGGACGGCGGGGTCCAAACTCTCGAGTGGTCATTATTCGAAACCGTAAAAAGAAAAATAGAGGGAGATGAAGAAGAAAAAACACCCAACAATTACTTACGAGAGAAAGATTGAGAGATGGATTCGGAAAACAAGAGCACGGAGTTCGCGGCAAGAAATTTCTCTCTCGAGGAGCTCTGTGAAGGTTTGGAAACGGTAAAAAGGGTTTGAGGTTTAAGGGTTTGGTATTTATAAGGCCTACCTATACGGGTTAACCCGTTAACCCGTATTAATTAGCCCACAAATCCAACCTCGGACCCTGAACCGTCTCCAACGTTTGAAAATTCGAAAAATTAAATACCCTTTGCATTTATTGCCCCCCTTGGATGAGCGACACGTACCCCTGTACGTACCACTAACCCGTCTTTTCATCTGCCAAGGGGCCCACCTGTTAACCGGGAGGCACGCCATGCAAGGGACCACGTGTCACTCACTGGTGCCTCCCGAACGTTCCCATTGGCCCATGGGGCCAAACAACAAACAACAAAAAGCGCTAACACTGGTGCTCGCTCGAGGAACAATTGGAGCAAACCGAGCTTCTAGTAGCTCCTCACTCAGACCATAAATAATCACACTTGGAGCTAGGGGCCATTGATGAGCCCGGATCTACTGGATCGGGCCCACGCTCGGTCTAGTCCAAGGAACCAGTGACGTGGCAGTTCCTAGACCGCTGGAGGGAAGACCGCGGACAAATAGGCCCTTGTGGTCAAGACCGCGTCCCTCCTCGCATCGTCCCCATCGAGGACCATTGGGACCCTGCTCGCTGGATCCGTGCCCGCATGAGTCATGACCGCATCAACCGTGCTCGCGTCATATATCTTTGACCGCGGGCACAACGTTGACCGCGGGCACATGCTGCTTCCCGGTTAATGTCAAGCCTTACTGAGCAAGTTAGCTTACTGGCTCGACAGGCCACTTGCCGGCTCCCCATAACGCATTCAATGCGGCTCGCCCGGCGCCTACTTATTCCATTTAATGCACTAAGCCGGCTACACGGCTCATGTCACTTTACCATGTCCCCCGGATACCCATGTTCCCTCCCTGACAGGACCAATTAGCTGCGGACACGTGTAGCTGGTCAAATACCAAAGTGCCCCCTAGGGCTGATCTCATGGCTTACATCAACAAGCACCATGGCATTGCCTATAAATAGAAGGCCTTTACCCCCTTGGGCAAGGTAAGTTCCATATACAATTGAGTAAGCTCTATTACTCTCTAAACCTAAACACACACACACTCCAAAGGTATTCAAAGCCTTATTACTCAGTATTCTTACTCTCACACCCGAGGGCCTGAGTTGGAGTAACATCCAACTTTGACCTTAACGGTGCTTGTTTGTGTTGTGATCTAGGTACATCAAACCACCAAATATATCCTAGCCAGATATCCTGAACCGCTCCTGACCCCAAAAGCTGTGGCGTCATCACATAGAAATAAAGAAGATGGGAGGGATGAAGATGAATAGGGTTGAAGTATGTCTTCTTTGAAAAGAAGCCATGTAATATTAGCTTAATTCATATGTGCATTTCCCTGTCTTTATTCATCTTCATTTTATAAAAACTACAAAAAGTCAACAAATTAAAATAAACAATTTTTCTGTACCAATTCAAAAGAAAATGAGTGACTGATTTAGTGATACAAGCCATAAGCATATTCTATTTATGCCACTTTATTTATTTTTATTTTTTGTATTTTTTTTTTTTTATAGCAGAACTTAGTGAATGTGTCAAGGAGATAAGGATTTCCACCTACCACTTTGTTTAATTTACTTGTGAAGTGTACTTAATGGGCAAAAATAATATTTGGGTCAATCAACTTTGTTATATTATTCACATAAGCCACTAAATTTCAGATTTGCCACATAAATAACAAAAAGTATGCAAATGATCACAATAGTTAATTTCAATCCGTTAACTTTTGTCGTTAATTATCCTTTATACCCTTTAATAAGGACTATATTTACTCTTTCATTAAAAGCTTGAACAAATTTAGAAGAATCCCCAAATCTTAAGCTAAACAATAACTAAATAAGATTGATTAAGGTTTATTAATTACAAATTACAAAAGACATCGGTGAAGACATTTTGTTAGCAGTTAGGGAATCGAAAAGTTCATTTTGCACATGTATCAGTGACAACATTTCGTTAGCAAGCAACTTATTCTTGCGTTCCTTATATATTTAGAAGATTAGCATATACAAGTATTAACTAATCCTATTTTTTATAATTTTATCGAGAAGTAGAAAGAAGAATTTGCAACTATTTAACCACCAAAGTTAACGAAAACGACGTATGCATATTATTTGCTAGTTGAGTATCAAGGTTAAATATTCCCTAACTTGGATGTCCATTTGAAGAATGTGAGAAAATGGAGTGGCACAACTGTTATTTTCATCTTCTTCTCAAACGATAGAGTTGAATATCTGAAAACGCGCTTTAGCAATGGAAAATGACATTTCCTTAATTAAAAGAGTGCGTCTGCTGAGAAACGCATTTCTCCATAACTATGGAGAAACGTGTTTTTCATAGCCAGAAGCTTTACATTTGATAACCAGAAAAAAAAAAACCCAAGGCCAAGACCAAAAGCTTCTGGATATCCAGAAGCTTTGCATTTGATAGCCAGAAGCTTTGCAGTTGATATCCAGAAGCTTTGTATTTGATAGCCAGAAGGATGTGAAATGTATATCCGTAAAAAAAACCCAAGGCCAAGACCAAAAGCTTACGGATATCCGGAAGCTTTGCATTTGATAGCAGGAAGCTTTGCAGTTGATATCCAGAAGCTTTGTATTTGATAGCGAAGGATGTGAAATGTATATCCAAAAAGCGTAGGTGCATATCCAGAAAACTTAGGTGCATATCAGGAAATGTGTTAGGGCATATCCGAGAAATTGCTATTGAAGGTTTACGGATATCAGAGAAACCTTCAAATGTATATCCAGAAACATTTTGAAGGTTTCTGGATATTCATTTGAAGGTTTCTGGATATCAATTTCATAGGTTTCTGGCTATCTAGCTCATTGTCGCGCGACATGTCGAGACCCGTTTCTCCATAACTTATGGAGAAACGCGTTTCTCCCTAGATTTTACGTAATTAAAAAAAGGAGCAATGGAAAACGCGTTATACATGGGGCCAATGTTTTTCTTTTAATTGTGTGTTGTATTGTACCTTCTTCTTTTTCATTTTCTCATAATGACTCACTGTTTTTTTTTTTTCAAATTTATGTTTAATTAAGTTTTTTTATTTATTTAATAAAACATTCATTTATTCATTAACTTTTACAAATAGAAATGAGGTAACTATCCACAAAATTCGGAAGTTCAACCCAAATTGAAAAGTTGTCAATATTACAGATATTATTAGACAATGAAAACGAACTAGATACAAATCAAATCTAAAAATCGTCATCATCAAGTCGTAACCACATATCATCTTATATAGATTTCTTCGAGTTGCGCAGGTGCCTATCCAATAGAATCTTGGACACGGCCTTATATTGACCTTCAAAAATTTGATACACAAAAAAGATATTGCTTTTAGCACACCAATCATTAACGCATTTGGGTTAGCGATGATTCGCCAACCGAGCCACACAAGCATCATAACATTCATCAACTTTGAACACACAAATACAAAATAGAAAAAATGAAAGGCTCTCAACAAACCGGAGAGGATATATATAATGGCTCTCAACAAATTGAGAGAATACAATGGCTTTAAAAAAAGGGAGAGAATACGTGAGACAAATTAGAATTGGTAACATCTATCTAGATTTCATTGTAATTATTAGATAAAACCGAATTTGCAAATCTAAAAACAAATTTGAAAAATTAAATCCTAAATTTCACAATTATTAAAGACAAAAACTCATGTGAGAACATGAAAACCCGTCTCATTCATGAGACGGGTCGGATCCTGACCCATCACCCGCCCAACAAAGCCAACCCACGCCTCCGCCCAAGCTTTTTGCATATGGGCGGTCGCCTGCCTGAATGGCGGTCGCCTGCCGGAATCACCACATTTTGCCTTGGCCCAATCCTTCAGCCAACATAAAGTAATAGTTTGTATACATTAAAGTAATAGTTTGTATACATTAAAGTAATAGTTGGTATACATTAAAGTAATACATATATACAGAAAAGTAATAATGTTTTTTCCTATGTTTTCTTCGTTTGGCAAAAGTAATACTTAAAGTAATAGTTTGTATACATTAAAGTAATACATATATACAGAAAAGTAATAATGTTTTTTCCTATGTTTTCTTCGTTTGGCAAAAGTAATACTTATTATAGAAATATGTTACAATTTCATCTATCAAAGTGTTACATTTACTTGTATAAACTATTACATTCATATACATAAGTTATTACATTTCAAAAATAATACATATAGTTTGTATTACATTTGAAAAAAATGGGTAAAAACGAGCTTTTATTTTTTTAAAACAGGTATTACGTTTACTTATGACCAATGTTACTTTATATGTATACAGTCATTACATTAAGAGATGGTAACTATTACTTTTGCTCTGAAAAAAAATAATATAAAAAAAAAAAATTAAAAAAAAAATAAAAAAATTGGCCTATAAAAGGCTGCCACGTGGCGGGTCATGCCCCATGGGTCATGGGTCGACCCGTCTCATGCATGAGACGGATCCCATGTTCTCACAGGAGACCGCCTCATTATTAAATGACAAATTATCAATTAATAATTGTGAAATAAGGAAGTAATCAAAGTAAAATGAGAAGAATTAAATTCACTAGAGATCTGTTTGTTATATATTATCTATGACATTTAATGTCAATCGGAATAATTCATATCTCCTACAAATATGACAATTGACACATGAGGTAGATTATTGGTTTTAATTCATTTTTATCCTACTTTTACCTATTTTTCAATTTAACAATCATACTTTATATTTTTACAAAAAAACACTCTACATGAAAAACCCCACCACAAATTGTCTAATTCGTCACTAAATTGAGCCCTAATCTGCAATTTTTGGATCGGGAAAAAACTGTTTTATTTGACGAGTTACGTTTTAATAGATCATATTTCACTTGTTTGTGCCTTTTACAATTATACTAGTACTTCCTACCCGTGCCAATGGCACGGTAACAGTATGAAACAGGAAAGCACATCCAACAATTCAAAGTTTCTTAATCGGGTTATCCCCACCAATACTCACTTTCTTCTTTCATTTCAAGATGATCTTCCTTCCTCTACTCTCTGGTCAGTTTTCAATTTTCTTCTCACTTTCTATTTCTATATTACTACCTCCGCATCCACAATGCTTAAGTTTAATCCTTCTGCAATATGATCAGATTATTCAGTATTTTTATCTACTTATACTGGACCCAACAAAAGTAAAAACAAAAATCAAAACAAAAGTCCAGCCCAAACCCAAACATAACATAAACCAATAAACCCTACACATAACATTTATTTTCAGTCCCCTCCCTCTCTTTCTACTTTCTCTCTCTACCCCCATTATTCCTGTCGCCTACTCCCTTCCCCACATCCGGCATCCCGTCATTCACTTCCCCTCAACTCTCCTTCCTTCGGCGTCTCCATCTCTCTGTTTCCGTCCAACTCCGACCATGTTTGCCGGAAAAAGTCATATCCGACAATCCCTCCCACCGGCGAAACAATCTTCCATTCCCAGTCTACTTAGAGCTTTAGCAGCATGGATCTTGTCCGCATTCGTGAATATATGTATCACAAAATAAATTAAAAAATCAGGTTAAATTAATCTGTGTGAACTCATGATGTTATACATTCAATTTGGATAAGGGACATACCACTTTACGAATAGGTAGGCTGAGCAAAAGAGCTCTTAAAACAGGGTCGGGTTTCAAATTCTCATATGGTAATCTTCCATGAACAAAGCTGTGAAATAGGGAAACTCAATCAGCTTGCTAATAGACAAACTAATTCGACCAAATTTGAAAAAAGAAACAAAAATCAACCACTTGTGCCTAAATTCTGGCCGGATTTGCTCACCTGTGGTATTCATCGTAGTCAAAGTCATAGCCAATTGCCTATAAACAAAGGAGAAAGCATTTATCAACACCAACTTATATTTGAAAATCTAACCGGATAATACAAATCAAAAGTAAACATATATATACCCTGAGATCAGCCATTGTTGTGCCATAGTTCTTGTAAAGTAAATTACAGAGATCAACGGTTTTGCTGTTATCAATCCCATTTTCCTTATCTCTGTTCCGGCTTCCATCTCTACCTCCGACTCTCTCTCTCTATCTTTTGCCAGATCTGTTTAAATAATGGGAAGGTGGACAATGTTTAAATAATGGGAAGGTGGGCAGTTATGGGAGGTTACACGGTTGAGGGAGGGAGGGAGGGAGAAGAAATGGAGTCTTTGCTTATCTAGATAGAGAGAGAGAGGAAAGAAGAAGCTGTGTGAAGAAACGGTAGCTAGAAGTTAAGAAACCGTAGAGAAGGTATCAGTGGTGGGTTAAGTAGGTTAATTTTAGGCCGTTCGATCTATTTTCTGAGAAGCAATCCTAGCCTTTCTTTGTCTAGGCGGTTATGACCCTTTCCTATTGTAATATAGATTCTGATTAAAACAATATTTAAAAATGAGTTTTTTTTTTTAATAAACTGAAAAGAAAAATAGGACTACAATGTGGGAAAATATTACAGACCATTCAACTGATGGATGAGTATAACCCGTCGCTTACATAATGAATAATAAATATCATTTTTATTCTTTTTATTCTGTGCCAAAATAAATTTAACACTTTTAAATAAAAATAAGTAATTTAGTGCAACTTTATCAACATAAAAGCAATATATAAACTAGTTAAAACGTTGATAAGTTAAATGTAATATTTATTTTGAAAAAGATGAGTAAATGCAACAATTATCAGTTTACAGAAATCAATTTGATTATATTACAATAAAAATCTATTGGAAACAAATATTTTACAATTGGTCCCTTAAAAACTCGGGGAATCACGTATTTAGTAAATAAATTGAATAACAGAGCTGAAAGATGAGTCCATAGAAACCACTATCACTCCATTTTATTGATGACAAAAACTTGGGTGAGAACATTATGACCCGTCTCATCAATGAGACGGGTTGGATCCATGACCCATTACCCGCTCAACAAAGCCAATCCACGCCTCTGTCCAAGCTTTTTGCATATGGGCGGTCGCCCAAGCTGGAATCAGCGGCCGCCAAAGCTGGAATCAGCCCACATTTGCCTTGGCTCAATCCTTCAGCCAACATAAAGTAATAGTTTGTATACATTAAAGTAATAGTTTGTATACATTAAAGTAATACATATATACAGAAAAGTAATAATGTTTTTTCCTATGTTTTGTTCGTTTGGCAAAAGTAATACTTATTAATAGTTTGTATACATTAAAGTAATACATATATACAGAAAAGTAATAATGTTTTTTCCTATGTTTTCTTCGTTTGGCAAAAGTAATACTTATTATAACTAAAATGTAACAAACGTGTTATTTATATATAATAGTATTTGTACATAATTGTAACACATATGTATAGGTATCTATATGTTTTTATGTAAAAGTATTACATTATCTATAGAAATATGTTACAATTTCATCTATCAAAGTGGTACATTTACTTGTATAAACTATTACATTCATATACATAAGTTATTACATTTCAAAAATAATACATATAGTTTGTATTACATTTGAAAAAAATGGGTAAAAATGAGCTTTTATTTTTTTTAAAACAGGTATTACGTTTACTTATGACCAATGTTACTTTATATGTATACAGTCATTACATTAAAAGATGGTAACTATTACTTTTGCTCTGAAAAAAATAATATAAAAATTAAAAAAAAAAAAAAAAAAAAAAAAAAAATTGGCCTATAAAAGGCTGTCACGTGGCGGGTCATGCCCCATGAGTCATGGGTCGACCCGTCTCATGCATGAGACAGATCCTATGTTCTCACAGGAGACCGGCTCTTTATTGATTGATTGGCCAAAATAACAAGTAAATAATTCATGATCATGATTAACGAAGAACAATATCAAGGTAGTAAAACTCGCGAGTAATTGGGGACCGGAGATTTTTCCGGTGGAATATGATTTTTATTCCTATTGGGTAATGGAGGGGGAGGCGGACTTGGATATTCCTTTCTCTCTCCCAGCTTCCTCTCCACGTAATTTTCATCTGCACAATACACAGAAAATTAAACACAATTTCCAAATCATATTATTTGAACAAAAAAAAAAAAGTGTTGCTTGCAAAACCAAAACGAGTGTGAACTACGTTCATGATCGATAACAAAAATAAATATTTATCTTAAGATGCGTGCTCGAAATCTAATCAAACTTGAGAATTCGAGACCATAGGAGGGGAATATATTCTGACATGATGATGATAATTAAGTAAGAAGATGGACAAACCTGGAGTAACTGAAACCATCAGTATAATGAAGATGGAGATGAGTAAGATGGATCCATATCTTCTTTGAAATGAGGCCATAGCTGAAGGGCTTGTTTACCACTGCACCTTTAGTTCATCTTCTTTATAAAGTATACTCCCTCCATCCCAGCCTAGTATGAACCAAAATGTTGGGTACAACACCGATTAAGAAAAAGTAAGAGAGAAAAAAAGTGGAGATAGAAGGTTGTGAGTGTAAAAGTAAAATAGGAAAGAGAATGAGTGGAATGAATAGTTAGGAGAGAGAATGTTGTGAGTGTAAAAATAAAATATGAGAGAGAATGAGTGGGGTAAATAGTGAAGATTCACTTCCATTTTGGGCAGTTCACACTCGATTGGGACGGACCAAAAGGGAAATAAGTGTACACTCGGCTGGGACGGAGGGAGTAATAATATTCACACACACTACAAGAAATATGTCTAAGAAATATGTCTAGAGACACTTTGCTTGGGACAGAAATTAACAATAGTCTCTGTTTATAAAAATTTGAGACATCAATTCTATAATCCTCTCTCTTTTGAGACAGCAATTCTCTAATAGTCCCTAATTTGGAACAGCATTTTCTAATGGTTCCTGTTTTAAAATGTAATATTTATGTCAGGGACGGTAATTGCCGTCTCTAAAATATTTGTGACACCCACTTATTGAGACCCCTATTTGTCCCTGTTTTATCCTAATTCAAAGCGGGGACGGTCTTGAAATCCTATTTTAAGAACTTAACAATGAGCACTTTAAAATGTCTCAATAAATATGATTTTTAGTAGTGACACAAAAGTCAACAAAAATAAACAATTTATATATATATATCTATACACACACCGGGTGTCTTATTCGAAACTCGTTGAGCCTTGTCATTGGTAAAGAAGAAGTAGGTCGAATGGCTAGTTTTTAAATCCAAGTGTTCAATGTAAGAATTGATTCCCATGCCGGCCACCAAACCGGTCTACAAAAATCAACTAAATCTTTTGTCGCAATATGGGTTCGAAAACTACCAACCGGTTCATAATAGTACCCCCTCTGTCCCACTTCAATTGATACTTATTTCCTTTTTGGTCCGTCCCTCTTCAATTGATACTTCCCAAAATGGAAAGGAATCTTCACTATTTACCCCACTCATTCTCTCTCCTATTTTACTTTTTCACTCACAACATTCTCTCTCCTAACTATTCCTCCCACTCATTCTCTCTCCTATTTAATTTTTCATACTCACAACATTTACCTTTTTCTCTTTCTTACATCATTTTTCCTTAATAGTTGTGCCATTTTTTTTGGTCTCAAATGAAGTGGGACGGAGGGAGTATATCTTTTCGCAATCCTCATTTCCAATAAATACTATGCGAAAGGGATTTTTATCAAAAAGTCTCTGAAATATGGTGGAATTTGTCAATAAAAATAGCACTATTTCTTTTTTATCTTAGGATTCATGGGTTGAAATCAAAATCCCCGTGTAAAGTCCTTGATGAGAGAATCAATGAGCTATATAAAGCTCACAAATGACATAACAATAGATTTTTCTTTTAAGAAATAAAATTTTATTATCATTTGTGAATGACTGAGAAATGAATTTATCAATTGAGCGATGATTTGTTTTGAACAGTATAAACCGAGATACGAATATGGGTTTGCTCAAGCTGGGCCTAATTGAATTGGGCCATGAATATTATTTAAATAGTCAAGTATGAGGGGCCGAGTAAGGTCTTCCTTATATGACGAGGAGCGTTTATCTCGGCCTTATAACAATATGTTTGGGCCGGTATGCAGCAAGAGACGAGGAAACTAAAGTTCTTACCTCGGCATTCTCCACCATGACGAGGAAACTAAATCATTTACCTCGGCATATCTCCGTACCGGCCAATCTCCAAATGACGAGGAAGCAGAATCATTTACCTCGGTCTATACAGTTAAGGCCGAGGTAAAACATTTGTGTTCCTCTGCGTTAGGATAGCAGAACATACAATCCTTACACAACAAGGATTACACATTCAAGATTCAATCCAGTTGTAATCGCCTACACCAATCCAAGTCAAACAATGACTCCTTAACGATGTAATTCTCTTAGGATTACATCTTATCTCTTGACAAGTTCACTCCAACATGGATTCTCACAATCCATTCCTATAAATACAAGCCCCATGGCTCATTATTTGGTACGTTACTTTTACATTGGAGAAACTCTGTCAATTTGATTTCTCTAATATCAACCGTGAACTTACTCTCTCACGAGGGCCTTTACCCGGATCCGCCCGGCTTAGTTTACGTGTTTTCTCTTATTTTCGGGCTTTGCAATCGCCGGAGCATTCAACGCTTGGATTTGGGGTGATTTGACGATTTTGGCTTCATCAATTGGTTCCATTGCACGGAATTCGATTCAAACACCCATTGTTTGGCCTGGAAAACGCTCGCTTAAAGCCAATTTTCTTGCCGAATTTGTTCTTTCTTGGAACGGAATTTTTGGATCGGTAAAACCCTGTTCTTGAAGCCACCGGAGTTCGCAAGTTGTAACCGGAGTTTACCCAGATTCCGTTGAAGGCATTTTTGGCGTTAAAATTCCGACCAGTTTTGGCTTGAGTTCTTTGCGTTAGAAAAATCACAATTGGTGTTTGTTTTTGGTTAAAATTTGCCCTAATTTTAGCCATAAATTGATTCAGTGAAATTGTGATTTTTGGAAAATTTTGCACTTAATAATCTGTTTGTGATTCATAATGGACGGACAATTCACAAGTGTTACAGCTGAGGATCCCACCCAAGTGAATGGGGGAACACTGGAACCGAGGAGCCACTGCCTCCTCCTCCTCCTCTACCTCAGACTGATGCCATTTCTCCCCTTGCCATGACTCTTCGTTCCATGGGTCAGGCCAATGCCGAGGGAGAGGGCAATGACCTTCCTCGTCCTGCTCGTGCTCGTGGGAAGCAGCGGGAAGGAAGAAAACAAAGAATGCCGACGCCTGGTCAGCGGGAGGATCTCAACCCGTTGACCGACGCTCTTTGTTACACAAACAAATGGAGACTTTGCAAAGGATGTATGAAACACAAGTTGCTCTTTTGCAAATGGACCCAGATCATTCCATGGCTCCATTCATTGTGCCATAAATGGGCCCACCTTTGAGAAAGGAACGAGGGGAGAGCATCGAGGCTCCTCCCGAAGACCGCCGAACTACCAATGCCGGCCCAGGGATTCTCCTCGTCCTCGGCATACCGGTAAGCGAAGGATCCCGTGGTCGACACGAGAAGCCAATTAACTCCTAGGGAAGAGGAAGTGAACTCCGGGGACCTAAGGACAAGACTCGGCTTGAATAGGCGCCTATCCCACCTCGTCTTATCATGACACCTAGGCGTCCCACGTCTCCTCGAGCTCGTCGACCCAGATTCTCCTCGTCCTCGTCGTTCGGATTCTCATCGTTCTCGTCGAACGGACTCTCCTCGTCCTCGGCATCGAGAATTTGCTAGGCCAAGGACCCCGAGCCCTACGGGATGATACTTGGCGCACAAGACCTGGAACCAAGACGTGATAAGGCCCTCCAAACGTGATGGCCACCGACATGAAGCGGAGCATAGTAGGGTGAATGATCGCCCCAAAGACAAGTCAGTCAGAAGCTCCCAACGAAGCACTCGCTCAAGCAGTGAGAAGGGAATAGAAACAAAGCAATGGGAGCTGTTGAAGCAAAGGCTGGATGATATGGAGATGGGAAAGAAATATAATGACGACGATTATGATTGGGCCACCCGTCCGTTTTCCTTGAGGATAACTGCTGCACCTCCCCATCCTAACCTCAAGCTCCCAAATTTCGAGAAATACAACGGAACCACTGACGCCAAGGACCATGTGCAAAGTTTCGAACAAACCATGAATCTCCTCACCACTGCTGATGACTTGCTCTGCAAAGCTTTCGCGAGCACCTTCTCGGAAATGCTTTGACCTGGTTCCGTGAGCTCAAGAAAGGTTGCATCGATTGCTGGAGGGGCATGAGGAGAATGTTCTTAGATCACTTTGCCACGGCTGGGAAGAGGAAGATGAGATTAACCGACTTGGCCAACATTGAGCAAGGGAAGGGAGAGACCACCCTCAGCTACTACAATAGGTTCCGAAAAATGGCAGACCAAGTTGAAGAAAGCCTCACTGATAGGGAGGTCATAGTTTGCTTCAACTCTGGATTAAAATCGGGCCCCCTCATTTATGAACTCTCACCAGTGGAACCTAATTCCAAGGCCGAATTGTACAAAGTGGCTTATGCCATTTCCATGGCTGAAGACAAGACAAAGAAAAGGGGAGCCGACAAGACGGAACTCCGAATCAACTAACTCCCGACAGAATGACAACGGGAACGGCAAGGGTTCCAAAGGAAAGAATAGAACCAGAAGCACTGAGAAGCTGGAGTTCACCCCTCTTACAAAGCCCATCTCCGAAATCATGCAGCTAGTAAACCTTCCTCCACCTCGTCCGCTGACTGATCACCCAAAATATCCCCGCAACAAGAACAAATACTGTGATTTTCACAAGGACAACGGGCACACCACTGATGGTTGCTGGGCCCTTAAGAAGATAATCCAACAATGGGTTGACGAGGGAAAGTTAGACCGTTATGTCATGAAGAAAGATGGCAAGCGAAAGCGGAAGCAAGAGGAGAGTGAAGATGACTCCAAGAGTGAGGATGAAGATCGAAGGCCTCCTAGGGCTAAACTATATGTGATCCGCGAAGAGGTGACCTCCACCGTAAAGCTAAGGGACCAGATCCACGAGCTAAGCAAAGTATACCATGTCCCCAGCTTGGATCCATAAAGCGGAAGAAGTCATTAGTTTTTCTCCGAATGAGTTGGCGGGAAGTCGAGCAGCTCGTGAGCAGCCATTGGTCATCAAGGGTCGAATTGACAATGTTGAATCCGAAAGACTTCTTGTTGACACGGGGGCCTCCCGTGACATCCTATACTATTCAGCCTTCCAACAAATGGGGTTGAAAGACACTGTGCTAGAGCCATATCATGGAAGGCTTGAAGGATTCACCAACCATAAGGTTGGAGCAAAAGGAACCGTAGAACTAGAACTCGAAGTCGGCGATCATCCCTTCCGAGCCAAAAGCTACTGTCACTTTCATAGTCATGGACTTGACTAGTGACTATCATGCGATTATTGGCATTCCAAGTCAAGCCAAACTTGGGATGGTAGCCTCCTTCCTCACCAACGAGTTAAATTTCCCACTGTGGCCGGCATTGGATGCGCGAGGGCAACCCCCAAAGATTTCTTGGAACATGTTGTCAAGAGCCGGAAAAAGTCAAAAAGCGTGGAGATAGATACACCCGAGGAGAACATCAAGATCACCAAATCACGAGAAGACCACGGAAACTAGCTCTAGAATGAGCTATATCCGTGAAGTATGGGAAAGTGAGGAAGAGGAACCTATGGTCCTAGAAATTGTGGATGACCAAGGCGTAACTCTACCCACACCGGAAGAAGAGCCTACGGTCCTAGAAACCGCGGATGACCAAGGCGTAGATCCAATTGCACTACCCATGCCTTAGAGGCACCTGGGCGGTCCAAGAAACCGTGGATGACCTCAAGGCATAGTTCTACCCATCTCCGAGGAAGACCCCATTCTCGTCAATGACCGTAACTCGGGGGCCAACCATGACTCGGGAAGAACGATCTTCCGTACATCGATAAACTTATGGAGGAAGAAGGCCTCAATGTAAACGACAATGAAGGGAGGAGAATCGAGAGATCATCATCGAATCCTCGGAATTTCGAGACGGACCAGAAATGAAGCCCGTAGATGAGCTAGAAGAGGTAGTCATTAATCCCGACTATCCCGAACAAAAATCAAGCTAGGAGGCCGCCTATCACAGAAGAGAAAGAAAGAATCATATCCCTTTGAAAACAGCCTCGACGTCTTTGCTTGGAGAGTCGAAGACATGAGGGGAATCAATGAAGAAGTAGCCCTCCACCGCTAGAAGTTGATCCTCTAGCGAAGACCATCTCCCGACGAGGAGAAATTTTGCAAGAGACAAGGAGGAAGCTATAAAAGAAGAGGTGCAGAAATTACTCAGCGCCGGAAATAATTGCTGGGTCAAATACCCCGTTTGGTTGGCTAATGTCGTTATGGTGAAGAAGCAAAATGGGAAATGGCGTATGTGCATAGACTTCACCGATCTAAACAAAGCTCCGCCCCCAAGGACAGCTATCCTCTCCCGTAATCGACAAGCTAAGTGGACTCCATTTCTGGACACCAAACTCTCGCCTTCTTAGATGCCTACTCGTGCTATCATCGATAAAAATGGCGAAAGAAGGACATCGAGAAGCATCGCCTTTCAAACACCCGTGGGGAATTTCGCTACATCATGATGCCTTTTGGGCTCAAGAATGCCGGTGCCACTTACCAACGGATGGTAAATCAAGTTTTTGCAAGTCGATAGGTAGAAACATGGAGGCTTATATTGATGACATGGTCATAAAGACCAAGGAAGGCAGCCACGTTCCCGACCTAGAAGAGACCATTCACAACCTCCGAGCCAACAACATGAAGCCGAATCCAAGCAAGTGCGTGTTCGGAGTTACCGCAGGAAATTTCTGGGCTTCATGGTTTCCCAAAGGGGGATTGAAGCAAACCTTAAAAAATCAAGGCGCTCATTGACATGAAGGAACCTACCACCATCAAGGAGGTCCAAAGACTTAATGGAAGAATTGCGGCCCTTGGAAGATTCATCGCCAAGTCCGCCGAAAAGTCACCGCCTTTCTTCAAGGTATCAAGGGTACCAAGAGCTTCTCCTGGACTCCGAATGCTCGGAAGCATTCCTCCGCTTGAAGGAGTACTTGGGTTCCCCTCCCTTGCTTAGCAGTCCGACTCACCGGTGAGATGCTATACGTCTTCCTAGCCGCCACCGATCACGCCGTCGCAGTTGCCTAGTTCGAAAGGATGAAGGAATTCAAGCCCGTCTACTATGTCTCAAAAGCTCGTCCGATGTGGAAAGCAGATATTTCAATGTGGAGAAGATAGCATACGCACTAGTCATTGCTTTCAAGGAAGCCGTGCATATTTTTCTCGCACACCCTATCACCGTCTACACCAACGAACCATTGAAGAAAATCCTTCACAAGTTGGACGGCTCGGGACGTCTCCTTAATTGGTCAATCGCTCTAACGGAGTTTGATATCACTTACCAACCAAGGAAGACCCTCCTAGCACAGCCTTTGGTTGACTTCATGGTCGAGACTGCCTTTATGGGTGAGCATCTCCCCACCTCCCTAAGCAAAACGCGCCGGAGGAAAAAGACTCTCCCATTGAACTCCCATCCAACCGTTGGATCCTCGTATACGGACGGATCGCTACCAAGGAAAGAAGCGGAGCCGGAGTAGTACTAGCAAGCCCGGAAGGAGAATATACTATACAAGATGCCATCCGCTTCAAGTTTCTCGCCTCTAACAACCAAGCTGAATACGAAGCTCTCATATTTGGCATTGAGTTGGCCTCCTTCTATGGAGCAACTAAGGTGGCTGCTTTCTGTGACTCCCAACTTGTTGTCAAACAAGTGAAAGGAGAATATAACACTCAAGATGTCACCCTTGCCAAATATAGAGACCTGGTCCTAGATATGACGAAGAAAATGGAATTTTTCGAGCTCAAGCAGATAGGAAGGGAAGACAACCAAGTCGCAGACGTTCTCTCCAAACTAGCCACCATGGACGTGTCCTCCCCGCGGAGACCAACCCATATGTAGTTTATGCCGAGGAACCTGCGTACGAAAGATTACAAGTCATGCTTCTGGACGAGGAAGAGAGATGCTGGATCGATGACTACATCGAATACATTGAGAAGCAGAAACTCCTGTAAGATGATGCTCGAGCCAAGATTATCAAGAAGAGGTCTCCAAGATTCGTGGTGATGAACGGAATCCTCTACCGAAGATCTTTCACGAAGCCCCCGCTAAGGTGTGTCTATCCCAAGGAAACCGAGAACCTCCCGGCGTAAGTACATGAAGGTGTTTGCGGCGGACACCGGGGGCCGTAACCTTAGCTGACAAAATCATAGCGCTAGGTTACTACTGGCCAAACCTAAGGGAAGACGCGCATGCCTATGTTCGAAAATGTGACAAATGCCAAAGGTTCTTCGACATTCCAAGACTACCCGCAATGAGCAAACACTTGTAATACCTACGTGGCCATTTGATATGTGGGGATCGACCTCATTGGACCCTTCCCACCCGCCCGTGGTAATTGCAAGTACGTGATAGTAGCCGCTGATTACTTCTCCAAGTGGATAGAAGCCAAGGCATTGGCCAAGATAACGGAAGAGAATGCGATCAACTTTGTTCATGACAACATCTCGGTGCATTTGGCCTTCCGCATACAATTGTTTCGACCATGGCCTCCAATTCTCCACGGCATTTACAACCGAATTGGGAAGAGTCAAAGTACGCCATGCAAAATCTTCGCCAGCGTAGACCCCAAGGCAACGGCCAAGCGTAAGCCGCCAACAAACCGGTCCTAACCGCCCCTCACCAAGAACCTTCAAGGACGCGAGGGTAGATGGTTGGACGAACTTCCCCTAGCTTTATGGCGTGGGTCAGTTTCGCACAACCACCCGGGGCCAACCGGGGAAACCCCATTCGCACTAACTTTCGGTTCCGAGGCTATGGCACCGGCAGAGATGGCCATCCCTACAAGTAAGGAACTCCCATTATGATGAGCAAGTCAACAAGGTCAATAGGCTCCCTAGACCTGGACCCGATAGATGAAAAACGACTAGCCGCAAGCAGATGAGGATGGTGAATTACAAGCAAAGGACCAAGGCATATCACGACAAGAGGGTCATCAAAAGAGTATTCCAAGTGGGCGATTGGGTACTTAGAAAGATCGAAGCCACTGGTCGGAAAGCAGAACAAAACAAGCTCTCCCCAAATTGGGAAGGTCCCTATATCATCACTCAAGTCATTCGAGAAGGGACCTACAGATTAAGGACCAAGGAGGGGAAGGATCTCAAGCATGCATGGCATTCCGACAACCTTAGAAAATATTATCACTAGTCTAGTTTATTTTTGTAATAGATTAGCTCTTTATTTTCGGTCTTTTATTTTCGGTCTTTTGTTTTCTTTTTGGCTTTTTAGTTGATAGGATTGCAGTTTGATGTAATCACATTTCGCTCTACGAAAGCAATTTCTTCCAACATGCAAAGCAACTATCTATCAGCTCTTCACCCCAGCACAGGAAGATGAGGGCATTACCTCAGATTCTCCGATACACAATAGCCAAGACTAAGGATCTTCCTTGGCCTGATGGCTTATCAATAGCCAAGACTAAGGATCTTCCTTGGCCTGATGGCTTATCAATTGCCAAGACCAAGGATCTTCCTTGGCCTGATGGCTTATCAATTGCCAAGACCAAGGATCTTCCTTGGCCTGATGGCTTACCAATTGCCAAGACCAAGGATCTTCCTTGGCCTGATGGCTTACCAACAGCCAAGACCAAGGATCTTCCTTGGCCTGATGGCTTAACAATTGCCAAGACCAAGGGTCCTCCTTGGCCTGATGGCTTACCAACGGCCAAGACCAAGGATCTTCCTTGGCCTGATGGCCTACACACCTGCCAAGACCAAGGGATCACCTTGGCCTGATGGCCCTCAATATATCCTGTCAAGGGCCCACCTTGATTCAGGATACCAAGCAGCCAAGACCAAGGAACCACCTTGGCCTGATGGCTTACAACTCTCCTAGTCAAGGATCCATCTTGACTTAGGAGACTAACGGCCAAGGCCTAGGACTTTCCTCGGCCTAATGGCTTGATAAACCTCCCACTATGAATCTACTCTGATTCAAGTTTACAACATTCAAAGCCGAGGAAAACTTCCTCGGCCCCAAATAAAGTACGAGTATAGTTACAGCCGAGGAATCTTCCTCGGCCTAACCACTTGCTCCACATGGAACAAGGGACCTTCCTCGGATCCCACATTCCTAAGGCTAGTGCATAGCATACAAAAATATAATCAAGTCAGTAAAGTGACAGAATAATGACAAAGGATTTTTTCATTAATATTCAAATGGAAATTACAAGATCCTATTGTCTATTACAAGAAACAAAAAAGGAAAAACTATCCTAAGATGGCTGAGCATCCTCAAAAGGCTCTTCTAGCCAGCTAGTATTATTGGAGCCAGGTGGAGGAAGGGTCGTTTGATGGGCTTGAGCATCAGCTTCCTCGGCTGTTCCCCTTCCCTCAGCCTCTAGGTCCTCCGGCTCGTCGGCGTCTTGGATCGCCTCCACTAGGTCTTTAATATTGCCGGGGACAACAGAAGCCGGCTTCCACACTTCCCTACAAGCATGGGCATCCTCGCAGCCTATTAGCTCCAGGTTGCTCTCGTAATAAGGGGACTAAGTGACGGAGTGCCCTGACCTCCTCGGCATATTGATCCCGGCATATAAGCTGGGCAATCTTATTGATGTCAAGACCAGTGGAGGGCTCAGCTAAAATGCTCCTGGCCAAGTGGAGGTAGCCGTCCTCGAACATGGTGGCCGTTTGCTCGTCAACGGCCTCTCTCAAGGCCGAGCCGGCCATCATCGGTTCTTCAAAGCCGAGCTCTCCTTGAACCGAGCTACGGCCTCTTCCTCCCTAGCTGGAAGGGTAGCTTCCAATCCTCGGCACTTGGCCTCAGCTTCCTCAGCCTTGGTCTGAAGCTCGACCTTATCCGCCCGGCCCGGGCAAGCTCTTCATTTTGAGCCGGAGATGTTCCTCGGCTTTTGATCTTTCTTCCTCGGCCCTTTTTACCTCGGCCTCAACCTTGGCCTTGGCCGCTGCAAGCTCAGCATCCTTGGCTTCTAAAAGTTTAGCCAAGGAAGATTTTTCTTTTTCGCTCTTTGCTTGAGCTGCCTTGGCCTCATTCAGGCGCCTTGTCTTCTTCTTGGCCAGCACGTTCTCGTACGCCGTGACTGAAGCCAACTGAAAGATAAAATTATCGTTAGGAAGACAAATCCAATATCAAAGATAATAACCCAAGAAAGGGATCAACATTTACCTCAGCAAGCAGGAGTCCCTTGTGGCAAAGCACAGTATCTTCATTAGGACCCTCTTTGCAGAGGGTTTCATAAGCATCCTCGTCCATGGCCCTTTGGATGGGAGCTCGGCCCAATCTCACCAAGGGTCCCTCCCTTGCCAACAGGGGGAGTCCCTTAAGACGAGGAATGCCAAGGGACATATTTTTTGCCAGCTCATCAGCCTCTTCAATAGTCTTGACTGACTGAACGGTCAAGGGAGGGGGAGCATCAACCTCAGGGGCCACACTGACGCTTGCCCGTTTGGCAGCCGGCTCCTCGGCGCTGGCACTTGGAGTTCTTTTGGAGGACCTCCTTTGGACGAGGTTAGCTTCCTCGGTTTCTTCCTCGGCATCAACATGGAGGCTATGCCCCTCTACAGTTGATGGATTGGATTGATTATCAGCAGCAGGATCCTCGGCATCCACTTCCCCGTGCAATTTAAGGGGGAGGGGTTGGTCAGTCTGAACATTAAGGATGAGGTTACGAGCATTAGTATCCTCCCTCCTTTCTGTTAGAGCGGCTTTCTTGCTCAACCTCCTCTTCCTCTTCACTAGCTCCTGAGGGCTCAGTCTCTCCATTGCAAGGGTAGCTTCTTCCTCGGTGGTCAGATCTGTAAAAGACAAGGAAGAAATGGTCAAGTACGAGCAAGGAAGCCCAAGGTCAAGTACGAGCAAAATAATATGACAAAAATTACAAGTGTTAAGATAAAAATTTACGTCCAACAATGTTAGGTGCTCCAATACATTGGTCACGGGGACGCTCATCATGGCACCTGATACAATCCTCGTGAAATACGAAGCCTGGATGTACCGTCCAATCGTTGAAGCGACGCCCTCTTTTAACATTTACAAGGGGAGCTACCCCATCCTCGTTCCCCGGCATTAATCCTGCCTGGATATAGAAATGGTCCGAGGATTCGACTTGCTTCCAACACCCAGACCCCTACCCTAGCAAACTCTTCCGCACGTTGATCAAATCTTTGGTCCACCCATATTGTTGGACGGCAAAGGAGGAGGTTGGATCATCACAAGGAGATCGGGTACTCCCACCTTGGCGGCTCTCAACGCGGATAACATGGTTATCCCACTGGAACTTTACTAGACATGGGGAGGAGCAATTTTGGTTTCCTATTGGCACTCCTAATTACTACCAGCCATTGTTCCTTGATGACTTGGACAATGTAGAAGTGACGGAAGGCTCCCATGGTCGGCTCATAGCCTAAACTACGGCAGAGAATGATAAAGCTAACCAAAACCCTAGTACCATTGGCTCCTAGCATGGCCGGCACTGCCTTTACGTCGTCCAAAAACTCACAAATGAAGGGGTCTAGGGGAAGACGGAGTCCTTGTTGGAACTGTTTGAAATAAAAATGGACGTAATCTTGGCTATAATAGAAGGCCGTCTCTTCTTTCTCCGTCTTCGGCTCTATCTTGCCCATATAAGTTAATTTATATTCAGCACGATCCACTTTGTACTTGGAGTACAACTTCTCAACCATGGGATCCCCAGGTTTTGGTGCCCTCTCAATTTGCTTTCCTCGGCTACCTGCTCCTCGGCTTCTTCGTCGGACAAGGCGGGCATCAGCTTGAGCACCTTCAATGAAGGCATTAACTATTTGAGTAGACGAGGAGGGCTCTCCTTCTCTTCCCGTCATATCTGCATAAAGACGAGGAGACCAAATTATTAACCTCACAATGGCCGATTAAATGACGGGAAGGAAGATTCCCTCCTCGTCATTCCATAAGGCCGAGGAAGGAAGATCTCCTTCCTCGTCATTTCATAAGGCCGAGGAGGGGGCCGTACTCGCATGACGCTCACGCATTTCGCGATTGGAGGCCGGGTAGAACAGCCTCGATGTGCTCCACCATCTCGGCCCTATCCCCAAACACTATAATATTTGGTGACCCGTAATCAATCCTATCTATCCTTGTGGAATCCGGTATTGGATGAATAAACGAGAGCGACCATAACCCCTCAACCGCTTGCTTATATCATCCAAGGTCGCATCAACCATGGACCCTTTCTCTTCGATAAACCCTCAAATTTCCAGTATGATATCCATAACGGAATCGGGGAGAATGGTCCCAAGATCTAGCCATTTCTAAGGGGAATCAAAAACGAAGGGGGAGTTCATTCAATATTCCAGAAATTTCATATAAAATGCAAAGAGAATTAAAGAACGAAGTTTTTAAAGTTTTTATCAAGAAAAGCTTCAACCTTCAACAATGGCGGTTCTTGGCATGGACAAAATCACTCCTAAACCCTAGAAAACGCTGGGACATGAAAGGAAGTGTGAGAAAAAGAGAAATTTCATACCTGAGTTGCAAGAAGGAATGGAATCAATGCAGAAAGCAACTTCGTCGGAAAAATCAAGCTCGCCGGAACCGGGCTGAAGATTGCTGTGTTCGCCGGTGAGTTTTCTTGCCAAAAGCTCTCAAATCTCAATTGCTTGGGGTTTGTAAAGAGTAAAATGAAAGGGGTTTTAGCTTTTATACCTCCCCAAATCGGGTCGACCCATGGGTAAAGCGTAGATTCGGGTGAGGCGCCCCAAGAATTAAATGTTAAACACAGTTATCAAGGCGTGACAAGACTGGGGGGCCCCATGTCATCATCAGAATAGTAACCGTCAGATACCCACCAATGACGAGTGTAAAACCTGTTCGTATCCTGCATGCCGAGGACGAGCTAACTTTCTACTCGTCTAAGCCGAGCTAGAAAGTTGGGGGCCACTGAACGGTATAAACCGAGCTACGAACATGGGCTTGCTCGAACCTGGGCCCAACTATATTGGGCCATGGATATTATATATTCATCAAGTATTAGGGCCGAGCATTATCTTCCTCGTATGCCGAGGAACGTTTACCTTGACATTATGTCGCTATTCTTGGGCCGGCCTGTCTCAATTACCGAGGATAGAAAAGTCCTTTGCTCGGCATGTCACCAATTACCGAGGAAACAAAAGTATTCTCCCCGGCATAATTTCATGTCGGTCATTCATCAAGTGACGAGGAAGCAGGATCGTTCTCCTCGGCACATTTGCCAAAGGCCGAGGAAAAACATTTACCTTCCTCGGCGTTCCGGCTAGCAGTATACACTTGATGATCCTTATCAAACAAGGATTCTACAATCATTATCCAATCAGGAATACTACTTATCAACATCAATTCAAGTCAAACAATGACTCCTCAACAAGATATAATTCTATTAGAATTATATCTTATCTCTTTACAAGTTTATTCCAACATGGATTCTATCAATCCATTCCTATAAATACAAGCCCCATGGCTCATTATTCGGTACGTTACTTTTTGCATTGGAGAAACTCTGTCAATTTGATTTCTCTAATATCAACCGTGAACTTACTCTCACGCCGGAGGGCCTTTAGCCGGATCCGCCCCGGCTTAGTTTACGTGTTTTCTCTTATTTTCAGGCCTTGCAATCGCCGGAGCATTCAACGCTTGGATTTGGGCTGTTTTGACGATTTTGGCATCATCAAGAAGACTACTTACCCAATGCATCATTTTAAAGGGCATAGCCCCAACTTCTTTATGAAGCGTAGGACAATTGCTTACAAGTCTTTCGTAGGAAAGGGATCGCTGGTAAGAAGGGCATCATATTTACAACTGAATACTTAGGGAAGGGATAACTGGAATATATTCCAAACCCTATACCGAAACCCTAAACCCATAAACATTTAAGGCCCAATGAAAGTTCCCATGATGTTGATAGCTCCTGGAAAGTATGTAAGAAGCTTATTGAGTAGACTTATTCATCTATAGGTTGTATCTTTTTATTTACTTAATTCTGCTTGAGGAAACTTGTTCTTTCAATATTACAAAAATGTTAAACTTGTCTACAAGAAATGCTAGATTCCATTTGCTCTGGGTTACTGATACTGATATTGCAATGTCTATGATAAGTCGCGCACATCTTTTGGAAGTTTTAAATTTCGACGTCATGGAGCTGAATAATGAAACTTTGAATTGTCTGGTACTGTGTGGCCATCTTTCAACTGTTATGCATGAAATTAGCATGTTCTATACTCTCTGAATTTGATGTTGACTGACGGAATCATTAAGTTAGTACCACTTCTTTTTTTCTTTGTTGTTTATCCACTACTAAAAATCATATTTATTGAGACGGAAAGTGCCGTTAAGTTTCGCCTAAAATAGGATTCAAATCTGAGTCCCTTGTTTGAATTAGGATAAAACAGAGACAAATAGGGGTCTCAATAAGTGGGTGCCACAAATATTTTAGAGACTGCAATTACTGTCCCTGACATAAATATTACATGTTAAAATAGGGACCATTAGAAAATGCTGTCCCAAATTAGGGACTATTAGAGAATTGCTGTCTCAACTGAGAGAGCATTATAGAATTTGATGAAGATGAATATAGTGATAAGTTTAGTTTTAGTTTTATTTATTTAATGTTATTTTCGGATTATTATTTAATTAGGGGATAAATCATGTTTAGACAGGCCCGGCCTTGCTATAAGGCGAGTGAGGCCGCCGCCTAGGGCCCCCGAAAAAATTGGGGTATTTGGGGGCCCCAAATATTGATGTTTATTGTATATATATATAAAACCATCCAATTATTTCAAAAATAGTGTGTTGTTCCAGCGGTGGGTGAGTTCCTCTAAATTTCCTTTTGGCCCGCGTTCGAACCACAGCTGTAACATAAGAGTTTTTGTTTCTCTCTTTTCTTTTTCTGTTAAACAGATTTTGATTCTCTCTTTCCTTTTTTCTTCCTGTTCCCTTTAATTAGTTAAGTTTGGGCATCCTCCATTAAATAATTTCTCTTTTTCCTTTTTAAATAATTAGTACTTCCTTCGTTCTCGATTAATGTTCATTTGAAAAAAAAATGTCACAATAATTGTAGCTTTTTCAAAAACTTGGTCCCTAAAGTAAAATTTTACTATTTTTTTTCACCAGTCATATTATTATCGCAAAACTAAGTGTTTAGAATACTTGTAATCGCACCGTATCTTCCTGTTGAGAAAAATATCAAAGGACCTAGACCAAATATTTGGCCTAGGGCCCCAAATTTTACAGGACCGGCCCTGTGTTTAGAAGTAGATTTACTCAATATTATGATAAAATAATGGTTTATTAGGTTACCATATAGATTAGGTATATTTTTAGAAGTGTTTGACTTGTTTTCCAAGTCGTAGGAGTCATATAAAAATAGGGTTTTGTGTAATTCCGAAAATCAGTTGTTGATTAATAAAATTTGAGTGTTTACTCTTCAATTTTCTCGAGCGAAAATTGCCGATTGATTGCTGAATTTCTCGAGCGAAATTCTGTGATTAATCTTTATCAAGTCTTCCGCTACGGTTTGGTATCGAGCTTGTCGTTCGATTCAGAAGAATGGTTCGAGGGCAGAAGAGACAAACTGTGGAAGCAATCTACGAGCGTGATGAGGCGGTTGAGGAACGCATCGGATCCATCGTAGATCAACGTATGGAGTTGTTGATGGAACAGCTTAACGGCCCGGATGACCGACTTGTTCAATCAACCGGCTCGAGGAATCGCCTAGACACAGTGGCGGCGACGGACTCGCGAGGCCGGGCGGTGGATTCTCGTGTGGTGGTGATATTTCGTGGCCTTTCGTCGAATCGGCGACTACCGAAGTTTCCATCGATTGGTCAAAACCACCAATATACGATAGGTATGATTGTGAAAATTGTCAGTTTGATAGTGTCCTACCTTTTTTCGATACACCTTTTCCGCAATCTAAGATTGATTGGTTTTGACCTTCGATTTTTGATGAAGAGATTATTAGTCATCGATTCGTTGACCCGTTTGATATCCCTCATTCAAAGACATTTTCTTCTAGTTACATAAAGAATTTGTTACTTCATGAGTTTATTAGATTACATTGGACGGATTGGATGGAGGTTGTTACTCAAGTAAGCAAGTTTAAAGTCCGACAAGGTTGTAAAGGAAGATTTCAAGTGTTCAAGTATCATTTCAATGAGAGGATCGTTACAAATATTTTTTATGCAATGATCAAGATTCGACTACAACATGCTGCAAATTCGAGGATTTTTCGAAGCCGAGGAGAATGATGAAGATGAATATAGTGATAAGTTTAGTTTTAGTTTTATTTATTTAATGTTATTTTCGGATTATTATTTAATTAGGGGATAAATCATGTTTAGAAGTAGATTTACTCAATATTATGATAAAATAATGGTTTATTAGGTTACCATAGATTAGGTATATTTTTAGAAGTGTTTGACTTGTTTTTCAAGTCGTAGGAGTCATATAAAAATAGGGTTTTGTGTAATTCCGAAAATCAGTTGTTGATTAATAAAATTTGAGTGTTTACTCTTCAATTTTCTCGAGCGAAAATTGCCGATTGATTGCTGAATTTCTCGAGCGAAATTCTGTGATTAATCTTTATCAAGTCTTCCGCAACGTCAGAATTGCTGTCTCAAATTTTTATAAACAGAGACTATTGCTAATTTCTGTCCCAAGCAAAGTGTCTCTAAAAGACATATTTCTTGTAGTGATCATACTTAACGATGAAATTGACAGTTGAACAGTACTTGGACCATTGGTGAGTATAAGTTTTCTAATAAACAGATAAATAGTCGAAAAATTGATTAGCGTTTTAGTTGAAATTCTGTTGCCCTTGTTGTCTGAAAACAGCCCTCCTCTCTCTTCTTTCACATCAGAGCTCTTTTTCGTTTCTCCATTACAGACATTCAATGAGGATGCGGTCAGGTACTTGCTCATTTTGTGTTTACCTTTTCGTATGCCAATCTGGTCGATTGATGAATGCTTTTGTTTGCTTGTATGAAGCGTATGGCATTATGCTGAATACCTTACTTATTATTAATTTTCTATTTGAGGAAAGGTGGAAGAGAGGGGTTGTGTGGGTGATGCATTCCATACCGGCCTGCCATGTGGGTGAAGGAATGAGCTCTTTATTTTGCATTTCACCTTTCTTTCGACATTGATGTGAACACATAACTAGCACAGCTTTTGATAGCTTCTTAGTGTTCAACCCGTAACAAGGGAAAGGCAGTGTGATATCCCCGTCCCACATCGAAAATATGTGAAAATTTAGTGTGATATATAGAAGACCCATAATAAAATTGATTTGGTGATTGAAAATCATTAGGATTGGAGTAATTTGGTGAAAAATTACTTGACTTCTGAGTGTTGAAATAGGGATTATTGGGATCCATATAACTAAAAAGATGATGAATGTTTTAGAAAATAAGAAGGATAATTAGGATTTTCTTGAGAGAAAAAAGAGGTTTTTTTTTTTGTGTACAAAAAATATGAAAGTTATGTCATTTTATAGAGAAAAAAATTTCCAGAATTTTGAAAAAAAAATAATATTTCTGTTAAATAATTGAGCTCAAAAATCGGGGTAGAAAGATAAAAAGAAAAATCTGGAGCAACCAATCAGCGGCCGACACCTGTCCTGATCCGAAAAAAAAAAGGCGCGACGCGCCTGGAGATGGCGTGAAGACCACGCGCCATTTTCGGTCCAATTGGACGCTGACGCGTGGCTGTGGCGGGTCCCTCAATTGAAGCTTCAACCGGGTTGAACAAATTAAACCCAACCCCCTCAACTACCCCCATTCAACTACCTTATTACCCCCTCTCAACTAACTTAAGTCCTCTCAACCCCTCCATTCAACTAATTATTGGACTTGGTCTTATGGTTGTCATCTCTCCCAATCTACAATCTTTTAATTTATGTTTTATGTCAGTAATCCTATACAAGAACATATAGCTGTTTTGGTCATATTTCGACAAGTGATTGTAAATAACCAAATTTATCAAAGAGAAGAAATTGGGTGAAATGGAATAAAGATTTGTGTGTGTAATCAAGATGAAAATGACAAAGGATTTTGACGAGGAAAGCCCTTGAACAACTTGTTCGCCGGCATAAAATCTCGGGAGGTTTTGGAAGACCTACCTTGACCAAATTTTTCTCTGATCGTTGTGTTACAAGCTCGGAAATATGGAGAGAATTACAAGAGTGATTGTGAGTGTGTGAATACACGTGTCTTCTCTCTTCTCCATACCCCTATTTATAATAAAGGTAAAAAATAAAGATAAAAAAAACTACCCTAAAATCTCAGCCTAGGGTTGTTAAGGAGATTAGGGAGACTTGGTCTTCTTTGGCGGTTGGAGGAGAGATTTGAGGAGAGACCGAGTCTTCTTTCGGTTCATCATGCGATAATGGTCCTAAAAAATAGCAACCGCAAAACTGCTCCAAGATGTTCAACTTCAAAATGTCGATTATATACATATATTAAAAATTCCATCCCCAACAATTGCCCCCAAAATTTCTTGAATCGGAGAAAACTTGGAGAGTAAAGAAATTTTAAAACTGCTACTTCCCACATCAACATTAAGGAAGCGGTTGATTACGCCAAAGAGTTGTACTACGCCTTGGAGAACTTATAAATGAAGCTTGATAGAAACCAAGATAAGGCTTTAAGAAACATTAGTTAAGGTGTTTGAAATTTGATATTTTATATGAGTGTTGTGCGAGTCATGTTTGTGACTCACTTTTGTTTGGGATTTTTATGTTTAATTTTCTTTTGGTAAAGATGTTAATCTTTTGCGTATGTTTATTGAAGATTCTTGATCTTTTTCGTTTGTACTTGATTTTTGATGAAGATGTTAATCTTCATTCCTTAGTTGATTGGAAGATGGATTCATCTTTTTCGGGTGTTCATGTTGGTAACATGTTAATGTTACAACCAATGGTCATAACTTGAATAAGTGTGAAATCGTGCGCTCGGGCGAAGGTGTAGAAACCTTAATTCGTTTGGTAACATGTTAATGTTACAACCAATTGTCACAACTTGAATAAGTGTGAAATCGTGCCCTCGGGCGAAGGTGTAGAAACCTTAATTCGTTTGAAAAGATGTATAATCTTTTAACCATAAGCAAGTTATACCTTGGACAATGTGATCCAGTTGAAAATAGAATAAGTCTAAGCCGTACTGGCGTATTGACATATTCAATTCCACTTCAGCTAAGGTCTCAACATGTTGGAGCCGTACTGGCGTGTTAACATGTTGAACCTCTTCAGCTAAGGTCTCAACATGTTGGAGCCGTACTGGCGTGTTAACATGTTGAACCTATTCAGCTAAGGTCTCAACATGTTGGAGCCGTACTGGCGTGTTAACATGTTGAACCTATTCATCTCCTTTAAGTTGTAGACCCTGCAAAACAGATTCATGTTAGGGTTGGGTGTTAGCTTAGCTAACACCCCTCCGATGCTTAAGTCAGTAAGGATTTTTAGCATAACAAAAGAATTGACAAACATAAATAAATGACTTGACAAAATTTAAAACATACCTGTTTTTGGAGTTTGCTTTTATGAAAAAATGACAACTTACATGGAATACAACTTGAGGTACTGTTTTGCTAATATTTTGACATGTTGAAGATAGGTGGTCATCTTTTACTATTTTGTCAGCCTCATTGTGGTTATTTTAGGACTATGAGCTTATCTTCTTCCAGTCTGATGAATTTAATGGCTCTCGTCCTGACATCTTCAAGTCTCTTGCATGGAGTCATGACCAATTCATCGTAATAAGGTGATCCCTTTTTCAAGCCCAATCTGAACGCCTCGGTAGCTGTGGACATGTTCAAGTTGGGGATAGTCATAGCCTCTTTGTTGAACCTATTCAAATAATCTTTCAAGCTTTCATCAGGTTGTTGCACCACCCTGTAGAGGTCACTAGTTAGTTTCTCAAAAGCTCTATTACATGAAAATTGATTCTCAAACATATTGACCAATTGAGAGTAAGATGATATAGAGTTTAGCGGTAGGCCAGTTAGCCATTTCAAAGCTGGTCCATACAAGGTGGAACCAAAGCCCCTACAAAGACAGGCTTCTTTGAAGATTGAAGGAATGCTGATGATGTCCATTTGGTATAGCAACACATGCTCTACTGGATCTGTGCTCCCATCGTACTTCTTCATGTGGGGCACTGCAAATCTCTTCGGGATCTCCATGTTGGCTATTGCTGGAATAAAGCGAGACTCATTGTAACAAGTTGGAGAAGCTTGATGATATGGCAAAGCAACTCCGGGCAAGTTCATAATCATCTCTTTGATCTGCTGTAACTCTCTAGCAACTTGGCTTTCTACAAAAGTGTTAGTATAAAATTGAGCATCAGAATTATTAAATTCATTATAAAAACTCCCTAGTTGTCCTGAAGATGGAGCGGCATAAGTATAGCAAGATGTAGGCACATGTCGGCTGAATGGAAATGTGTGACCATGTTGGGTAACTTGACTAGTAGTCACAGTTGTACTATCAGTCTGTACTGCACTCGCCATGGGGATGTCTCCAAGATTGCCCCCAGTACCTACACCAAAAAGAGGTCTAGGAAATAAAGGTGGTAATGGAGTTGCAACTTGAGGATCAACTTGCTTCCCTTTTCGCAGATTCTCTAACGCATTAAAAATCATTATGTTGGTATCATGTTGAGCATCCATTCGCTTATTCAGTTCACCCAACATGGCTGTCATGTTGGTCATGATGCCAAGACTGACTTCAGAGGTGGGCATCTCTCGAGGTGCACCTTGCTGCCCCCCAGCCGCCCTGCCCCCAGCCGCGGAGGCTATCGGGGTTACCTGATCTGAAGTTGGATTGACCATCTTGATATTCTAAACAAATCTAAAAAACCAAAGTTCCCACAGACGGCGCCAAATTGTTTTGGTCAAATTTCGACAAGCGATTGTAAATAACCAAATTTATCAAAGAGAAGAAATTGGGTGAAATGGAATAAAGATTTGTGTGTGTAATCAAGATGAAAATGACAAAGGATTTTGACGAGGAAATCCCTTGAAAAACTTGTTCGCCGGCATAAAACCTCGGGAGGTTTTGGAAGACCTACCTTGACCAAATTTTTCTCTGATCGTTGTGTTACAAGCTCGGAAATATGGAGAGAATTACAAGAGTGATTGTGAGTGTGTGAATACACGTGTCTTCTCTCTTCTCCGTACCCCTATTTCTAATAAAGGTAAAAAATAAAGATAAAAAAAACTACCCTAAAATCTCAGCCTAGGGTTGTTGAGGAGATTAGGGAGACTTGGTCTTCTTTGGCGGTTGGAGGAGAGATTTGAGGAGAGACCGAGTCTTCTTTCGATTCATCATGCGATAATGGCCCTAAAAAATAGCAACCGCAAAACTGCTCCAAGATGTTCAGCTTCAAAATGTCGATTATATACATATATTAAAAATTCCATCCCCAACAACAGCCAAGGTCTCTATTAAAACATACTCTCTTCCCTTTCATGGCTCATGGCCACATGATTCCACTACTGGACATGGCCAAACTATTCGATGTAAAAGCCACAATTATGACCACTCCCCTCAATGCTCTCATCTTTGAAAAATCAATCGAGAGAACAAAACAATTGGGCTTCCGAATTTCCCTCCAAACCATCAAATTCCCGGAGGGATGCAAAAAATGCAGATCAGCTCACCTCAAATTACTTAGTTCCCATTTTGTTTAAATCCACCAACATGCTCCATCACCCACTTGAGCACATTCTAGATGAATTCCGCCATAATTGCCTAATATCTGACATGTTTTTTCCCCGGTCTACTGACGTTGCAGCTAAATTTAACATCCCGAGACTTGTTTTCTATGGAACGTGTTCTTTTGCACTGTGTGCTGGTCATAGCTTGAGAGTCTACAAACCTTTCAAGAATGTTTCATCTGATTCAGAACCGGTTGTCCTGCCTAATTTCCCCCATGAGATTAAGTTGATAAAAATACAGCTCGCTCCAAGCGAGAGAGAGAGAGCAACCTCAAACGTTAACGGATTTTGCGAAATTCTTTCGTGCAGTTAGGGAGGCGGATTCCATGAGCATTGGAGTCATTTTCAACAGCTTCTACGAGCTTGAACCTGATTATGTTGAGCATAACAGGATGATCTTGAATAAGAAGATATGGCACGTAGTGTAAGAGTTTGGGAAAACTTGATTTGTGTATTCACAAGCAATTAATTTATAGTACAATAGGGAAGTCCTATTCTAATACAAGGATTTGTAAATTCAATCTATACAATAAATATTAAGTTTCCTAATTTTATAAACTACTTAATATACACCAAAGTAATTTGGAAAACAATTGGAATTAGGAAACTGCCGTCTGAAGGATGAGGCGGCTGCCTGGTGGAGATGAGGCGCACGCCTGAGGACCAGTAGCTTCAGCCGAGACATGGAGAAGATGAGGCGGGCGCCTGGATCTGGCCGAGGCTGGTGCCTGGGAGGCAGTAGGTGCGGCCAGATTTTGCGTGAGCTGGGGCGGGCGCCTGGGGAAGCTTGAGGCTGGCGCCTCACTGCCTGGAATTGTATCACCTTTCTCATCCTTAATACGCCCCCGCAATATGGACAATTCGAGGAGAAGACCAATCTTGGAAGTGAGGTGTTGGAAGCGTATGCGAGGTAGGGGTTTTGTTAAGATATCAGCCAATTGATCCGAACCAGAAATGTGTTGAACACGAAGTGAGCCGGATTGGACTTGTTCACGGACAAAGTGAAATGAGAGAGCCACATGTTTCATCCAAGAGTGGAAAATCGGGTTTGCAGAATGGGTTGTGGCGCCTAGGTTGTCACAATAGACCACAGGTGTAGTGGGCAAGGAGAATCCAAGCTCGGTAAGTAAGTCCTTAACCCAGGTGAGTTCAGCAGCGGTGTCAGCAATTGCCCGAAATTCAGCCTCAATAGTGGATCGAGCGAGAGCACTTTGCTTGCAGGATGACCAAGTGATCGGGTTGTGCCCAAGATAAACCAAGAAGTCGGAGGTGGACACAAATTTGTCTTTGTCACATGCCCAATCCGCATTACAGAAGGCATGAAGGGAGGGAGGAGACTTCGAAAAAATTTGAAGACCCAGATGCATAGTGCCATGAAGGTAGCGGAGAAGCCGCTTGAGTGCAACCCAGTGAGGAGGTTGGGGGTTTTGCATGAACTGAGCAAGTTTGTTGACGAAGAAGGCAATATCGGGGCGAGTGAAGGACAGATATTGAAGAGCACCAACAATAGCACGATAGGGGGTAGGGTCTACAGCGGGAGTGGCAGTGGACCGAGTGAGGGGTGGTGATGTAACCATGGGAGTTGGAAGTGGTTTGCAGTCAATCATGTTGTGACGGGTGAGAAGATCATGAATGTATTTTGTTTGGGAGAGAAGGAGCCCATTTTGGTTTGGGACTACTTCGACACCCAAGAAGTAGGATAAGGGACCAAGGTCTTTGAGAGAGAAACATTGTGATAGACTGGTGATGAATGACTGAAGGTGAGATGGAGAGGGTCCGTTGACAATGATGTCGTCGACATATACTAACAGGTAAATTGGGATGGAGTTGTGTTTAGAATGAAGAGGGAGGGGTCGACTAAAGAAGGGTGAAATCCATATGTGGTGAGGTAGGTTTTGAGTTCTTGAAACCAGGTACGAGGGGCCTGTTTGAGACCATAGATGGCCTTGGAGAGTCGACAAACAAAGGAAGGGTTGGTGGAGTCCTCAAATCCGGGGGGTTGGGTCATAAACACTGTTTCAGAGAGGGTACCTTGAAGGAAGGCATTGTTGACATCAAGTTGGCGAAGGGGCCAATGATTGGTGGTGGCCAGAGAGAGGAGAAGTCGGACAGTGGCTGGTTTGACAACAGGACCGAAGGTTTCGGTGTAGTCAACACCGGGTTGTTGATGAAACCCCTTGGCTACAAGCGAGCCTTGTATTTCTGAATTGTGTTATCGGGGTTGTATTTGATACGAAAGACCCATTTACATCCGACAATGTTATGAGCTGTGGTAGGAGAAACCAAAGACCAGGTGTTGTTATGGGTTAGAGCCTGAAATTCTTCAATCATGGTATTACGCCAATGGGGAATGGATAGGGCTTGTTTGGTGGTGGTGGGAAGGTTTGTGGGAGAGGTGAGAAGGGAAAGGTTGGCATACTTGGGATTAGGTTTGGTGATGCCATGGGATAATCTTGTGGTAACAGTACAGGTAGGAGGAGGAGGGGAGGTGGGGTTGGGAGGAGGTAGGGTTGTTTCAGGCTGAGGGGGTGATGGGAGTTCATTTGGAATGGGGTTAGGAGGCAGGTTTGGGTTGGAGGAGGGATGGGTTAGGGAGGGAGGAGTGGGGGGATAGGGAGGGGGTGGGGTTGTGAGGGGGGAGGGAGGTGGGACAGAGGAGGTGGTGTTTAGTATAGGGAGGAATAGGGTGTGCCAGTCAGAGGGAGGAGGAGCAGAAGCTGTGGGGGAAGTGGTGGAGAGGGAGGTGTATGGGAAGGTGGTTTCAACAAAGCGGACATGACGAAAGGTGTAGACTCGATGAGAGGTGGGGTCAAGACAGTAATACGCACTTTCCGTAGGTGAGTAGCCAACGAAGATACATGGGATGGATTTGGGGCTAGCTTGTGGGGAGTGTATGGGCGAAGCCAGGGATAGCAGAGACAGCCAAAGCTACGTAACTTGGTGTAGTTTGGAGGGGAGCAAAAAGGGTGGAGGTAGGGGGAATCATTGTTTAGGGTAGGAGTAGGCAACCTGTTTATGAGGTAGGTAGCAGTAAAGAAAGCATAGGGTCAAAGGGTGAGGGGTAGGTTGGCATGGGAAAGGAGGGTGAGGCCCGTTTCAACAATGTGACGGTGACGACATTCGGCATACCCGTTGTGTTCTGGAGTGTGAGGGGGTGGTAAGGTGGGTGATGCCATTTTGACCTAGATTGGGTATGAGTTTGAGGTATTCACCCCCGTTGTCAGAGTAGACTTGAATGATGGGGCGTTTGAAGTATTTTTCGACTAGTGTTTTGAAGCGGAGAAAGGTGTTGTAAGTGTCGGATTTGTGTTTAAGAGGGTAGAACCAAATATATTTGGTGTAGTGATCGACGAAGATGACATAGTATTTGAAATTGTCAAGAAAGGGATTGGAGAGGTCCATACATCGGAGAAGATGAGATCAAGGAGAGCATGTGAGACAAGAGAAGAAGATGCAAATGGCAGCTTGTGGCTTTTATTAATAAAACAAGAATTACATGGAGGTAAGCTAGAAGAAATAGATAAACTAAACTTGCTACGTAATAAACTAAGAACAGGGGAAGCGAGATGTCCTAATCTATGATGCCACAGCTGTGAGGAAAGAGAGCTTGAATGAGCTTGAATGGGCGGATGGTGCCAAATGTAGACGCCATCCTCAAGGTTTCCATGAATAAGAGTTTGACTCGTGGCTTTTTCCTTGATAAGAAAAGAAGAGTGTGAGAATTCAATAATAGCATTGTTGTCATGACAAAATTGAGACACATATAGAATGTTACGAGTAATAATGGGGATATGTAAGACACTATTGAAATGAAGGAGAGAAGAGGATGTGGGGAAAGAGAAGGAACCTATGTGAGATATCGGAAGAGAAGAGCCGTCTCCGATAATGACGTCGTCACTGCCATTGTAGGGTGTGTGTAAGGCAAGGTTGGAGAGATCGTTGGTGATGTGATTAGTTGCACCACTATCGATGAGCCAAGAAGGAGGGGGAGGGGGTTGTGATAGGCTGCGGTGTGGGCTTGGGGGTTAGGGTTTGGATTTTGGTTTTGGCGAGGAAGAGGAGGAATGTTACGGTGGGGTGGTCACGCTTGAATTGGCGACATTGAGAGATGACATGACCAATGTTACGGCAATATTGGCACTTTCCTTTAAAGGGGAGAGGTGAGGGTTTGGGCTAGAGGATGGGGAAGGATTGGTGGTGTGGTGGTAGCTATGGTTGGGCGATGGACGAGTCTGAGAGGTAAAGGCAGTGGTGTGGAGGGGGTGGTGGGGGTGGATTGTTTTAGGGTGAGTTCATGTTGGATAAGTTTTTCGTGTAGGGCTTCAAACGAGATAGGGTTGTCTCGGGCTCGGGTGGAATCAATGACGGGTTTGAAGGTTTCATAGTCCAAACCTTTTAGGATGGTGTAGATTATGTCCTCGGAATCCATGGGTTTGCCAAGGATGGCAAGCTTGTCGGTGTAGGATTTGACAGCATTCATGTCATCGGAGATGGATAGTTGGTTTTTGGTTAGGTTTGCAAGGTTGTCTTTTGTTTGAAGGATGTGGCCACGGGAGGGGTTGACATAGGTGAAATAGCCCGGATCCGAGAGGCAGCGCGGTCGCGCCCCGGCATCTGGCATTTCGCAGGGCCTTGCGGCGCTGTTTTAATTTCGTGTGTTGGAGGTGTCTCGCCGTGTTTTTGCTTTGTAGAGTCGCCACGCCGTTTTTATTAAGCCCAAAACATTGAAAAAGGGCATCAGTTTAAAAAAATAAACTGTTTTTGTTGTGTGATGAGATTTTTGAGTTCGGAGGTCAGATGACGCCTCGGGAAGAGAATATTAGAATCTTAGAGCTCACCCGAGTTGCCTCGTAAAACGAGTCTTTCGGATACCCCTAATATTCTTTAACTGTTGTGTGTGTGTGTGTATGTGCTTTTAAAAATGCATGCTGTGTCGGATGTCTACATTGTACACTGCTTTATTGAAATGTATTGAAATAGTGTAGGAAGGAAGCCTTACCAATGTTGGTTCGTGTCTGTCTTCCGCAGGGGAATAGTGTTTGAGGACGGAATAGTGTTCCGGTATGGACCGGGATTGCTTTGGAAAAGGGGCTGGTTGTCTGCGGATAGAGTTTCGGCGTGCGTTGGGATCATCGGGATCACTCGGGCAGATTTTCGGCGTGCGTTGGAATCATTGGTTGGATTCGGGCAGAGGTTCGGCGTGCGTTGGAATCGTTGGTTGGATTCGGGTAGAGGTTCGGTGTGGTTTGAGATCGCCGGTTTGACTCGGAAAGAGTCGGGACGCCTCGGGAAAGACCAGGCAAGGCCTCGGAGTACCACGAGGGGCCTCAGAGTACCTCGAGAGTGCCTCGGGGCAGCGCGGGAGCGTCGCGGGAGCGCTCGGGGAGGCTTCAGAGCACCTCGAGGGGGCTCGAAAGGCCTCGGAAGGATCCGAAAGAGGCCGGGAGTGCCCCGAAGGGTCTTAGAGGGGAGCCTGAAGGCTGGGGGGAGGGGAGAGGAGAGAAGAGGGAGATGTGTGAAAATGAGGGAGGGGTAGCCCTCTATTTATAGTGCCAGAAAATTGCAAAGAGGTCCGTACGGACCTCCTAGGTAATCCAATTTTTTGGTTTTCCTCGATTTGAGGGAATATGTGATGATGAAGGAGATTCAGCCATGATGATGTCCCTTATGCAATAAGGTCCGTACGGACCATCTCATCATGCAAAGAGGTCCGTACGGACCAACCATGCAGGGGGGTAATGATGTTCTCCGGGATTTGAGGGAATATTGTGGACTTTAAGGGGATTTAGTAATCATTGAAACAAAAAGGTCCGTACGGACCTTAAATGCTTTTCTGATTTCCTGAAAATTCCCAAGAGGTCCTTTTGTCCCTTTTTATCCCAGAAAAGTTCCTCCCTTGGTTTGGCTGAGGGTTTTTTGAGGGTTTTGAGTGCCAGAGGTCTTCGAGACTGCGTTTGTGAGTCTGCGGTGTTTCCTGTGTACTCGGGAGAGGGTGATCCAGATTGGGGTACTTACAGAAGCCCCTCGACGACGTCACTTGCGGAGGAAGTGGGGTCGTCGATAAGATAAGGGTCCTGATCTGGATCGCGTGTGGAGAGAGGTCGGTGAGAGGACATGGCGGTGTCCTGTTGTGTGACCGTTTAGGTCAACTGGCTGGACCCTGTGATAGGATTCCTACGTATCCCTGGCGGGAATCAAGCCTGATCGTAGTTCGTGTGTGGGGTGAGTGTTGTAGTGCACGAGGACGGGAGATGTCCTCTGACTGAAACTCTGTGGGTGGACGTGGTGTCCTGGGTGACCGTATAGGTCGATGGCTGGACCCTGTGATAGGATTCCTACGTATCCCTGGTGGGAATCAAGCCTGGTCGTAGTTCAGAGGTCGTGAAATTGTGAGTGTGTGCGGGCGTGGTGGTGCCCTGAAGTATCGTGTGACCGCCGAGGTCAGTGGTAAGGACATGGTGGCGTCCAGGGTGTGCAATCTTACTAGAAGATGGGTAATCTTACGAGAAGATGGTTTGTGACCGCCGAGGTCGACTGTGAGGACGTGGTGGTGTCCTGAGATGGAAATTTTACGATTTTCCGAATCGGGTGGTTTAAGGCCTTTCGGGCCGAAGATAGTGATTTGGGAGGTTTATACGGTCTTCCGGACCGAGTGGTTTAAAGCCTTCCGGGCTGAAGATAGTAATGTGGGAGGTTTATACGGTCTTCCGGATCGAGTGGTTTAAAGCCTTCCGGGCTGAAGATAGTAATGTGGGAGGTTTATACGGTCTTCCGGACCGAGTGGTTTAAAGCCTTCCGGGCTGAAGATAGTAATGTGGGAGGTTTATACGGTCTTCCGGACTGAGTGGTTTAAAGCCTTCCGGGCTGAAGATAGCAATGTGGGAGGTTTATACGGTCTTCCGGACCGAGTGGTTTAAAGCCTTCCGGGCTGAAGATAGGGATGTCATGTATGAGGACTTGAGTCGTCTTCTGACGGCGGTTTGCCATGCGTGAGGACTTGAATCGTCTTCTGGCTGCGGTTTGCCATGCGTGAGGACTTGAATCGTCTTCTGGTTGCGATTTGTCATGCGTGAGGACTTGAATCGTCTTCTGGCTGCGGGTGTGTCATGTATGAGGACTTGAATCGTCTTCTGACTGCGGTTTGCCATGCGTGAGGACTTGAATCGTCTTCTGGCTGCGGTTTGCCATGCGTGAGGACTTGAATCGTCTTCTGGCTGCGGGTGTGTCATGTATGAGGACTTGAATCGTCTTCTGACTGCGGTTTGCCATGAGTGAGGACTTGAATCGTCTTCTAGCTGCGGTTGTGGAGGCGTGGCTGCCTTGTGCTTTGATTGCAAGAGGTGTAGATGCCTCGTGCTTTGTCCGCTGGGGAGAAGGTTGGACTTACGATGACTGCCGGTGTTCATCCGTTGGGGATTATCGTGGCCTTGCAGGGGCTTTTTCTGCTGAGAAGGTAACTTCGAGCTTACTTTGATGGCCGGTGCTTGAGTTGCCGTTGAGCGGGCGAGGTCCGGGCTTACGATGACGGCCGGTGCTGGGGATATGTGGTCTCGTAAGGGTTTGCAAGAATTCCCTTTTTGACTTGCTGGGGAAGGAGCTCGGGCTTACTTTGATGGCCGGTGCTTGCGTTGCCGTTGAGCATTTTGGAGGCATTTTGTGCCTTGAGATTTGTACTTGGAGGTGCGGGCTCCTTCTTGTGCTTGTTTCACCGTTTAGTGGGTGAAGTCCGGGCTTACACTGACGGCCGGTGGTTGAATTGCCGTTGAGTGGGCGAAGTCCGGGCTTACACTGACGGCCGGTGGTTGAATTGCCGTTGAGTGGGCGAAGTCCGGGCTTACACTGACGGCCGGTGGTTGAATTGCCGTTGAGTGGGCGAAGTCCGGGCTTACACTGACGGCCGGTGGTTGAATTGCCGTTGAGTGGGCGAAGTCCGGGCTTACACTGACGGCCGGTGGTTGAATTGCTGGGTTAAGGACCAAACTGCATTGAATCTGCTGAAATAGGCCTTTGGACAGCCAGGGGCAAAGATTATAAGGGCAGAAAAGTAATTTGGCCCCTCGTTGCAAGAAGGTCCGTACGGACCAACCTGGGATGTAAAGAGGTCCGTACGGACCAAGTTTGAATTTTACAGTTCCCAGATTTTGACTGGGTTTAAAACCGAGGCATCCCCTTCATTTCCCATTTCCAGTTCACGAACCAGCCGAGAGAGAGAGAGAGGAAAAACTCCATTTTTTCACCAAAATCTTCCATTTCTTAGCTTGAATTGCTTGCAATGGCGGAAGGATCAAGGAGAGGACGTCGCCAACGGAGTCGAGATGTGATCGAACAAAGGATGGAGCTTCAAAGAAATTGGATCTCCTTTGTGCCTTCTTCGAAGAATCCGGATGTGTTGTATCCGAATCCGGAGGTGCATAACCGGCGAGTAAGGAACGTCGGGGAGGTAAGAAATCAATTTCGTTTTGACTCCTTGCTTGAATTTTTGAATGCTAGAACTAGGTTTTAGTTTTTCGCATTTTGGGGCTTTTGTTATTTGCCATGCTTTTTTGTGAAATTCTTGATGAATTGTTGAAATTGAGCATGTAAATATTGTGGGTATGTGAATTTTGTGCAGAAATGTGTAGATTAGCTCTTATTTGTGAAAATAAAGTGCCTCTCTATGAAAATGCATGCTTTGGTGTTTTGTACCTTATGCTATTTATGTATGTACATTGTGAGAAAAATTGCCATGTAGGGACAAATTTTGTGAAAAATGTGACATGTGCCGTATTTTGTGACGAGTTTTGTCTGAAAGTATGTGCCGTGTAGGGACGGACTTTTCTTTTTGAAAATGTGTTATGCAGTGTGTGCCGTGTTTTTGGTGACGGACTTTGTGGGGAGTTTATGTGCAATGGGTGCCGTGTTTTGTGACGGGTCTTTTGAAAATGTGTCGTGTAGTTCTTAATCCCCTTGTTTGAGAAAATTTGTACAGTGTGTGCCGTGTTTTGTGACGGACTGCATGAGAAAAATTATGTGTAATGCATGCCGTGTTTTGTGACGGGTTACATGTGAAAATTATGTGCAATGTGTGCCGTGTTTCGTGACGGACTTTTTTTTTTTTTTATGCTTTGGTATTAAGTGCGTGGCGGCGTACCTTTCTTTGTGTTTACTGCGGGATGAGGGCTTTTGGCTGGGAAAGCCAAGAAGATGAAGACTCGAGGATCGCTCGAGGCTGTGGTCGAGTTATGGCAGCAGATGCCGAATTTCTCTATGGATGGCGGGCCGAGCCCTAGGAGGCTGGTCTATGCTTCTGGCCTAGGCGTGTTCGTGGAGAACTTGGCCGGGGTTTCTGACACGAGGAAGAACAAGAGCGTCTTCCTGGGCCTTTCTGAGTATTGGTGGGATACCACCCACACCTTCCATCTGAGCTGGGGCGAGGTGACAAAGTGACGCCCACAGATTTTCTTTGCTATCACCGGGCTTTCCTTCAAAGGAAGGCAAGTGCGGTGGAGGGATATGATTGACGAGGACGTGCGGCGAGGCTGCTGGGCTTTGCGCCTCTTCCTCGTAGGGGCATGCAGGGATGCTTTGTACAGCGATGTAGAGACGAGGATTACCGGCCGGTATTGGGGCCTACCGTCGGGGTACCGGCCGGGTGTGACGGCGGAGCAGGCCGGCGCGCGCTCCTTTCGTGGTTTGCCCTTTCGAGACTTTGTTCTCGAACCATGCGGCGACGGCTCCTTTTGCTCTTTGGAGAGCTTGATTGACTAGGAGGGAGTTTGTGACATAGCTTGGGGCGAGGCGGGCCTGGCCGAGCTTTACTTCTCCTTGGACCGGTTCAGCAGGGGTGTGGCCAGTTCTTTGGCCTGTTTTGATTTTTCTTTGGAGGTATGAGTTCATTGCTGTTTTTGATTAGCAACCTGTCATTTTCTCCGTTTTCTCTTGCATTGAGCCTTTTCTGCTTTTGTCGCAGGTGTGGTTCTACGAGATCTTTCAGTGCTACCCATGGGATAGAGATCCTGGGGCCATAGCGGCCTATCCCGCTATGTTAGGCTGGGCACGCCCGGCAAGGAAGAGGAGGACCAGCAGGGGTAAGCTCACCATTTCCTACGGGGAGGTGCAGGCACATTTGGAGAGAGATAGCTCGGAGGCGTTCGTTCTGTACCCCTGGGCTCGATACGAGGCTGATGAGTTCGAGGGGGCTCCTATGGTGACGGCGCAACGGAAGATGCTGCGGGGTCTGACCTGTGACGTCATGTACTTGGGCGAGAGGGTCTTTTGGCAGCATGGCCCGGGTATGCTTCCCTTGGCTCCGAGGGATCCGCCTTTCGGGATGTTGGATTCCCGGGATATGGATGTATTGGAGTTTGAGAGGTATTTGGGCGGCGTGAGTGCCCATGAGTTTGTTTTGTATCGAGAGGAGTATGGGGCCTTCGTGAGGAGGAAGATGAGGACGCCTCAGGTGTTGGCGAGGGAGAGGGAGGCTGGTCCGCAGGGTCCCCTAGAGGTTCCGGTGCCTGGGCCGGATTTTACATATGTCTGTGGGGATTCCTTGAGGAGGAGGGTGTCTATACCCGTCCCTGAGCAGGCTCCTGCTGCCTACCGAGTGGATCCTGACATGCCGGTGAGTGTGCTTACTCTTTTCCATCCTGGCATTTTTTCCGTATTTTTCTCTTTTTGTTGAGTATGACTGTATTGCTGAGCATTTCTTTGGCTGCTTGCTTGTGCAGGTCTCGGGGAGAGCCTATGACATGTTGACCCGCCATTATGTGGCGATGAAGTCCTTCACGAAGAAGATGGCGTCGAGGCTGTCTTGCCGGTCTTCGCGACGTGTGCCGGCGTACGAGCCGATGCCTTCGAGGCATTCTGTAGATGTTCCTCCACCGAGAGTCGAGCCGAAGCCACAGCAGGAGGGACCTTCGCGGGGGCGGCATAGCATGGATGCCGGGACATCCTCGGGAGCTCAGCGGCCGCAGACCCTTCACCAGTTCTTTCCTCCGCCGGATGCACAGGGTGAGGGTTCGTCAGGGCATGCCTATTTTGACCCCTTTTTCGGCTTCGATCCTTCTGAGTATCTTGAGTACCAGCCTCAGGAGGGGGCTCAGTACTCCGATGATGAGGGTGTGGCCGGCGAGTTTGCTGGGATGCCCGACTTCTCGCTTGAGGATGTCGGTGATGATGATGCGAGGAGTCGGATTAGGATTCATTTGCTTTCCCTCTTTCCATATCCCCTTTCTTTTTTCTTTTTTTTTGTTTAGCAACAGACATTTTATGGGTACCTGTAATAAAACACTTGTATTTGCATGGCAAAAGTATTTTATTTTAAGATGTAATGTCGTTTTTGTGATTCCCGGGAATTGTCATAGGAATTGTTGCTACTATTTTTTTTTTTTGTGCATGCCACGTGAGCTGAGAGTGCGTTTGTGGGTAGTGTATGCTTGCCGGAAATGGCTTTGGCCAGTGTTTGGGCAGTTTGGAGCAAGGTTCTGCTGGTATCAGTGGTTGTTGTACTGTTTGCTGGGGAAATGGGTCATGGTTGCAAAGAGGTCCGCACGGACAGACCTAGCATGCAAAGAGGTCCGTACGGACCAGCTTTGCTTTTGGGGATGACATAAATGTTTTCCGAATGTCTGGACTTTCCCCACTCCCCATTTGCAGCCATTTTCGAGCTTTCTTCCCCATTTTCTCTAGGAACCTCCATTTTTGTCATGGATTCTTCGTATGTTCCAAGAAATTTGCTAAGGCTTTCGCAGGAGCGGCAAGCACTCTTCCTTGAGCGGCTGAAAATGTGGATGCGACACCGTATTAGGCATCAGAGGCGGGCTTTCGAGGTAAGGTTTCGACTTTGCTCGGTTTGGTCTTTTAAGGAGTTGGTTCCTGATTGGGATTTGTTGCGGGCTGCCGCGAAGTTCTGGGATGTTAGGAGGCATGTGTATTGTTTCTCCTACAACGAGGTAGCGCCCACCTTTGAGGATTTTCGAGCTTTAATTGGAGGACCGGAGGTGGAGGCCATCTCGCTTCCTTTGATTGGTGGTGCTGCTGTAACGACCCTAACCATAGGCACTAGTTTTAGGATAATATTATATGCTTTTAATATTATTGTTAATATTACGTGCTCATTTTACATCCTTGATTTCTTATATTAGGATAAAATGATAAGGAAATAAATAATGTTCTAGGGGAAAAATAATAATTAGAAATAAATAAAGTAATGGAATGGAGTGGTAATAAAATGGACAAATAAAATGTTGTTGGTGTGGAGAATTATTTTAAAATGATGAAAGAATTTTTGTAGGGAATTATTGGGTGGGGGACCAATTCCCCTAAAACCCTCTCCTTTTTCCCTCATTAGTCAAAGGACCCATACCCTCCCATGTTTTCCCCCATACTTTCCCCATACTCCCCCCTTACTTAATTAACCTCCCCATCCTTCTTCTTCATTCTTTTCTTACTTTCTCCTAGAAACTCCATGGAAGCTCTCCATGAAAGCATCCTTCCCAAGTCCTTAGAGAAGTCCATCCTTCTCCATTTTCAAGTCCAAGAGTACTTTTATGTTCGGGGTGAAGAGAGGAGCACATCTAGCTAAAAGAATCTCCATTTCATTTACATGCTTGCTAAGTGAGTTATTATGACCCTTTCCTTCATTAAATGTTCATGAACTCTTTATGTTTGTTCTTGTTATGAAGAATAGTTGTTTAAATGCTTGGGAACTCTCTTGAAGATTGGAGAATTGATAAATGAAATAAAATGATGCTCTTGTTCTTAGAAGTTGATTTAGAATGTAAGAAATGGGTTGAGTTAATTTTAGAGAATTTACTTGAAATGAGTTGATAAAATGGGTTGGGAATCTTGTGGAAAATAATCTAGGATTATGTTATTTTGGGTTTAAAGGATTTAGGATAAGGTTGTAAAATGAGGAAATTCTTTTGGTATCATAAAAGTTAGGAAGATTTAAAGAAAGGAAAATAACCTAGGTAAACAAGGGTTGGGAATTTATCTTGCTGGATAGGAGCCTTGGGCGGTCGCCCAAGTGGTGATGAGCGGCCGCCCATCTAGACAGAAATGTGTATGCTTGGAAATCCCTCTTGGGCGGTCGCCCAAGAGGATATGTGCGGTCGCCCAAGAGGGCAGCAACTTGGGTTGTTTTTGGGAATCACTTGGGCGGTCGCCCAAGTGGCATGGGCGGTCGCCCACAATGCCAGATCCTCCTTAGCCTCTTTTCTTACTGATTTACCAACAACCTAGTGGCATGACTCATAACCACTATAAATTAATGGAACCTAATCACATACGGATATGAATCAAACCTTCTCAACTTAGATTAAAGTAGGGCTTGGGCCACTTAAGCATTGTGACTACAACTTAATAGATTTAACTTGAATCTTTATCGGGACCTTATAATATGGATCATTGTTCGGAAAACGGTTGTTAAGCTTGATTCGTACTTCACCAATATGATTCGAACTTGGGAAGTAGATCGTGAACTTTTATGAATGTTATCTGAGGTTGTGTAATGACTTTCACTTGGTAAAGTTAACTTGGATCCTTATAGAAATCATTTATTATTGAATATTGTCTAAGTGTGCGTAACTGTTGATACTTTATTACTTCACTTGAGTACCTATTCATGGTTGGTATTATGCTTAGTATATTACATAAATGTTGTACTATGATATTGGTTGAACATGAGTATATTTTACCATGTTGCTATGTTGCTTATCCCCTTTGTGGATTATATTTCAAGTAACTATTATGTGCTTGATAATGTGTTAATCAGCTGATGTTTGGGGGTATAACATAATACGATCAATTATGGAAGTGTGACCTAATGTGATCGGATTATGTTATATCTGTGGCCGTCCCCTCGTGGCGCGAGGTTGGGGTATAGCATCTGTATTGAGCCAAAAGCCTTACAGAGTTGCTACTATCTTATTTGGTTCCCTGAAAAACGGGTCTTATAAGATGTGAGTATTGCTTAAGCAGCTCACTGTAAGATTGGAGTATTATTATACCCAATGTTGTACGACTATTGTTCAGACGGGAAAAGGTAAACCAAGGTAATGTAAGGTATTTACAGCTTTTCCAATGTGTTATATGCGACTTGTTATGTGTTGCATTTTATTTGGCATATTGTTGCATTCATAATAGATTGCTGAGATTTATTCTCACCCCTCTCCCTTTAATATTTTTAGATCCCGAGACAGGTGGAACGACCAAGTAAGGGCGGAAAGGAGTTTAGAGTGGTAATTTTGGGAATTGTCGGGTTATGTATAGGTTGGTGTAGAAAGTGTATGTTGGTATAATTCTTTTCAAGGGCTGTATTCATAAACTCTAATTCTATTTTATATTCGACATCTTCTTGTAATTAAAATCGTTTATTACTTTAAAGGTTGGTCAACTCTTCCTCCAATGTGGAAAGGAGTAGAGTTATTTTAAAATGATTATGTTTATGATTGAAAGTTAAATAAAAGTTTTTAAAAGATTAAGGAAATTTGGGTTAGTTTGAGGACGCTCCATCTCGGGACACGTGTAGGTTCCGGGTCGGGGTCCTCACAGTTGGTATCAGAGCTCGGTTAGAGTTCTCGGGTAGAGTCTAGCTGAGTGAGAGTGTGCGATAACTTACGTCGAGTGTTTAATGCAGGAGTTTGTTCAATGACAGAAAGTAATAAGTACCAATCAAAGGATCAAGGAAATGTGAGCAATATGGAGAGATAGATTCCTCCACAATCATTTGAGGTATATTGCCTGTCTCCGGAGTTAGGGGTCATACTTTTATAAATCCCCATTCATTCGTTCTCATGTGGCATTACATTTCATCTTTAATTGCATAATTGGCCTAAAAGTTGCCTTATGTGCTGAAGGTTCTACTCCTATGGGAGAGTACCTCGAATCATTCTTGTTTATCATGGTGGTTGTGATTTGGGAGAACTGTCGCAAGAAGCGAGCCTCCTTATCTATGTTTGATTTGTCTCCGTGTGTGGTTGAGGCGGATAAGTCACTAATTGCTATTATGTCATATATGCGTAAATGTCGAAAGTATGGCCTAAGAAATGTGAAGGTTATTTGTATTGTGTGTTATAATTGATTTAAAAGACACTTGAATTATCTCGTATACCGGTAGTAAATGAATTGGTAAACTTTTAGTTGAGGTTAGGTGTATGGCCTAATTAAGAGTGATTTATGGTTGTATAACTTACGTGAGTATTTATACACTGGTGTCTCATGGTGGAGACTAGATATATGAGACTAGTATTGAAAGTGATAGTCTAAGTGGGATTAAATGGGTTATAAAATATCGCGAGTACGAATCCTTATAGAACTAACCTATAATTGCCTTATGTGTTATAAGTATATTCTCTAAGAAGAGATTGATTGTGTTTTGTTACTAAATCGAATAGAAAATCAGATATTCTTGTAGGTAATATCACCCTATAAGTTGACTAAGTGGTGCTTCCTATGTGAGTTTCGGGTTTCCATCAGGTATCATGCCAGGATATTGAGGCTTTGAGTTGATATAAGGTATTATTTTGGTATTCGGATCCCTAGATAGAGAACACTAATTGGGATGATGGAACTGATAATTCAACTTGGGAAATTATTTGATAAAGAAGATAATTAGCTTAGTGAATCCCCGTAAGGGTAAATTAGTACAATATTTAGAAAAGATGATACTTGGTGGTTATCTATAGATTAGAGAGATCTCAAATTAATAACTGTGAAGAATAAGTATTCGTTATCACTTGTTGATAATTTGTATGACTGATTTTAGGAACTAGTAAAATACTCAATGGTTATTAGTTGAATGTTCGGGATGTTACAATTAGGGTGAATACTTGTTTTAAGGATATACTTAAGACAACATTTGTATCTAGTAGGACCCTTTTGAATCGTGGTTGTGTAATAGTTATGGAGGGGTAAATAAGATAAATGTAGAGTTCTAGATTGAACTTGAAGAGTATTATCGAGATGGATTTTGTGATTGGGTTACCTTGGAAGTAAAAAGGAGTATGTTGTTTTATTTATGAAAAGTTGATTGTATTTTCTATTCATTATATATAGTTTGATGAGATATTGATTTATAGAGTCCTCATATCTGTTGGGGGATAGTTCGATTGTATAAACCCCATAGTAGTAAATGGATTGGATAGACATCATTTGGGAAAGATCCTTTTAGAATGTATGGATGCTATTAAGTTTAACCTTGTAAAAATTTGAGGGATAATTACTTATTGTTGAGGATATGCTATGGGCATGTACAATGGATGTTAGTGGTCGATAGGACGTATGGTTCCCGGAGGTTGAGTGCGTATAATAGCAGTTATCCTTCTAGCATTGAGATAAGACCGTATGAGGTGTGGTTCGGGAAGAAAATATCGATCTCCAATTTGTTAGGGTGAGGTTGGTGAAGCAAGGCCTAAGGTAAATTGGCGCCAAAGTTTGTTAATCCATTTGAAGCTTTAGAAAAGGTTGGTGATTTGACTGATAGACTGGCTTGGAGTAACTTATAGAGTAATTGAAGTTTTAATGTAATATTGTAATGTAGGTGGTGACATAAGTTGTAATACTTTTATTTATATCTTTATTGAAGTCGTGCAAATTCGGGTTAGTGATATTTGTGTGGTATTCTTGGAACATTAAGTTGTAATATCGTATTATTAATGGAATTAGAAATCTTGGGGAAGAATCACAACATTGAAGAGACTGTTTGGAAATTGGAGTCTGAGGTATACATAAGTAACCAAGGCGGATTGAACATTTAGGTGAGTCTTTTTAAAATTCGGGACGAATTTTCTTTAAGGGGGAGTGAGTGTAACGACCCTAACCATAGGCACTAGTTTTAGTATAATATTATATGCTTTTAATATTATTGTTAATATTATGTGCTCATTTTACATCCTTGATTTCTTATATTAGGATAAAATGATAAGGAAATAAATAATGTTCTAGGGGAAAAATAATAATTAGAAATAAATAAAGTAATAGAATGGAGTGGTAATAAAATGGACAAATAAAATGTTGTTGGTGTGGAGAATTATTTTAAAATGATGAAAGAATTTTTGTAGGGAATTATTGGGTGGGGGACCAATTCCCCTAAAACCCTCTCCTTTTTCCCTCATTAGTCAAAGGACCCATACCCTCCCATGTTTTCCCCCATACTTTCCCCATACTCCCCCCTTACTTAATTAACCTCCCCATCCTTCTTCTTCATTCTTTTCTTACTTTCTCCTAGAAACTCCATGGAAGCTCTCCATGGAAGCATCCTTCCCAAGTCCTTAGAGAAGTCCATCCTTCTCCATTTTCAAGTCCAAGAGTACTTTTATGTTCGGGGTGAAGAGAGGAGCACATCTAGCTAAAAGAATCTCCATTTCATTTCCATGCTTGCTAAGTGAGTTATTATGACCCTTTCCTTCATTAAATGTTCATGAACTCTTTATGGTTGTTCTTGTTATGAAGAATAGTTGTTTAAATGCTTGGGAACTCTCTTGAAGATTGGAGAATTGATAAATGAAATAAAATGATGCTCTTGTTCTTAGAAGTTGATTTAGAATGTAAGAAATGGGTTGAGTTAATTTTAGAGAATTTACTTGAAATGAGTTGATAAAATGGGTTGGGAATCTTGTGGAAAATAATCTAGGATTATGTTATTTTGGGTTTAAAGGATTTAGGATAAGGTTGTAAAATGAGGAAATTCTTTTGGTATCATAAAAGTTAGGAAGATTTAAAGAAAGGAAAATAACCTAGGTAAACAAGGGTTGGGAATTTATCTTGCTGGATAGGAGCCTTGGGCGGTCGCCCAAGTGCTGATGAGCGGCCGCCCATCTAGACAGAAATGTGTATGCTTGGAAATCCCTCTTGGGCGGTCGCCCAAGAGGATATGTGTGGTCGCCCAAGAGGGCAACAACTTGGGTTATTTTTGGGAACCACTTGGGCGGTCGCCCAAGTGGCATGGGCGGTCGCCCACAATGCCAGATCCTCCTTAGCCTCTTTTCTTACTGATTTACCAACAACCTAGTGGCATGACTCATAACCACTATAAATTAATGGAACCTAATCACATACGGATATGAATCAAACCTTCTCAACTTAGATTAAAGTAGGGCTTGGGCCACTTAAGCATTGTGACTACAACTTAATAGATTTAACTTGAATCTTTATCGGGACCTTATAATATGGATCATTGTCCGGAAAACGGTTGTTAAGCTTGATTCGTACTTCACCAATATGATTCGAACTTGGGAAGTAGATCGTGAACTTTTATGAATGTTATCTGAGGTTGTGTAATGACTTTCACTTGGTAAAGTTAACTTGGATCCTTATAGAGATCATTTATTATTGAATATTGTCTAAGTGTGTGTAACTGTTGATACTTTATTACTTCACTTGAGTACCTATTCATGGTTGGTATTATGCTTAGTATATTACATAAATGTTGTACTATGATATTGGTTGAACATGAGTATATTTTACCATGTTGCTATGTTGCTTATCCCCTTTGTGGATTATATTTCAAGTAACTATTATGTGCTTGATAATGTGTTAATCAGCTGATGTTTTGGGGTATAACATAATACGATCAATTATGGAAGTGTGACCTAATGTGATCGGATTATGTTATATCTGTGGCCGTCCCCTCCTGTGGCCACAGGTTGGGGTATAGCATCTGTATTGAGCCAAAAGCCTTACAGAGTTGCTACTATCTTATTTGGTTCCCTGAAAAACGGGTCTTATAAGATGTGAGTATTGCTTAAGCGGCTCGTAAGATTGGAGTATTATTATACCCAATGTTGTACGACTATTGTTCGACGGGAAAAGGTAAACCAAGGTAATGTAAGGTGTTTACTTTTCCAATGTGTTATATGCGACTTGTTATGTGTTGCATTTTATTTGGCATATTGCTGCATTCATAATAGCTTGCTGAGATTTATTCTCACCCCTCTCCCTTTAATATTTTTAGATCCCGAGACAGGTGGACCGACCAAGTAAGGGCGAAAAGGAGTTTAGAGTGGTAATTTTGAGAATTGTCGGGTTATGTATAGGTTGGTGTAGAAAGTGTATGTTGGTATAATTCTTTTCAAGGGCTGTATTCATAAACTCTAATTCTATTTTATATTCGACATCTTCTTGTAATTAAAATCGTTTATTACTTTAAAGGTTGGTCAACTCTTCCTCCAATGTGGAAAGGAGTAGAGTTATTTTAAAATGATTATGTTTATGTTTGAAAGTTAAATAAAAGTTTTTAAAAGATTAAGGAAATTTGGGTTAGTTTGAGGACGCTCCATCTCGGGACACGTGCAGGTTCCGGGTCGGGGTCCTCACAGCTGCTGTGAGCGTGAAGCTTGCAGGATTTCTTCGTACTTCGTTGGGAGAAGTGCAGGGCATGATCCTTGATTCGGGTCATATTGATATTTCTGCGCTGCCGGAGCGGTTCATGGTTGATGACGAGAGTGATGTCTCTTGGGATGCATTTGCCTTGTGCGTGATAGCGACGCTTTTCATGGTCAGCTCCCTTGGTGTTTGCGATGGCGCTTTGCTAGATGTGGTTGGGAACTGCAGAGCTGGAGAGGATATTGTCCCGTTGGTGCTGGGGGAGACTCTTCAGGGTATCGACCGTCTGGCTATTGGGGATCGGTTCATGAGAGGGGGAAGCCCCGCTTTGCTCACCTTGTGACTGCGAGAGAGACTTCAGGCCATGCCCGAGGCTCCAACGTCGTTTAGCCCGTGGTCGTTTGCTCGGCGACCTCTTGTGTTGGATATGGATCGATCACTTTGGGAGAGATGGATGGCACAGCTTGGTACGCATCAGATCCATTGGTGGGTTCCGCACTGGGGAATCGAGACTAGGAGGGCCTTGCAGGAAGGGTCCTATGTTGTCAGAGTTCCTGGTTTGTCTTGGTCCTCCTTCTATGTTCCGTTGCTTGTTTCCCGACAGTTTGGGATGAAGCAGGAGCCTTTGTTGGGCTGGGATGACCTTGCATCGTGGAGATAGCTCCCCTTTGTATGGCAGCTCCAGGTGCTTTCTTGTATTTTCTGAGGGTATGGAAGTACTCCGCTTTCCCTCAGGTGGTGCTCCTTAGACGTCGGTAGAGTGTCGTATTGACGACCCAGTACCTGGCTTGGTATGAGCAGCGTGTTGGGCAGTCCCAAGTGGCTTTGGGTAGCAGGCGTGGAGCAATTCTGGGGCCCGATTGCCGTAGTAGCTATTGCCTTAGGAGTGCCGAAGCCTGGTCCGACCCTCAGGATGTGACGGGAGACACTTTGTTTGACTACGAGACGAGAGTTGACAGACTGGCGGGGAGAGGTCCCCTTTTGCAGACTCGCAGGGAGGAGATCCGAGCCGAAGCACGGGCGAATGAAGCCCTGAGAGCTGTTGGATTGTTTGACTCTACGGGGAGGACCCCTGATCTCGGACTGAGAGACGCAGAGTTGGCTCGCGTGGAACGAAAGAAGACTCGCCGGGGACGAGGGAAGAAAGGGAAGAATGGCGAGGGGACAAGCGCAGATGGTGCGGAATGACCTCCTAGGTATCTATTCATTGCATTTGCAAACACATTATTTGTTAAATGTATTAAGCTGTCTTTTAGCATGTTGTGAACTTGAGAGTAGACCGTGCTTGAACTCATCAAGAAATGTTGTAACCGTTAGTGATTTGTGATTTACTTTTAAATCTTTGTCGAGATGCAAGATCTCTTGTTCATTTTTTGTTTCTTTTGTGCACCTTGACGGCGTCCATCTTTGGACTTTTCTGTTGCATTTGCGGACTGAAGCAACCTGGGTCTTGACGGCAATCCCCTTTGCTTGGGCTTTGTGTTTGGCTGAGAGGTTGAACGATCCCCTGACAAGTCGTTTTGACGGTCATTTCCGTAGCTTCCTTGCCTCTTGTTTGTTGGCGTCGGGCTCTTGACCTCAATTTCGCAGCTTCTGCTTGAGCTTTTTTTTATTTTATTATATATTTTTTTGTGAGCCCTTGCTCAAGCTCTTTTTTTTTTGTGAGCCTTTGCTCGAGCTCTCTTTTTTTTTTTTGAAGCGCGTGAGGGCGAAGACAAGCCCCTGGCTTGGAAGTAGACATGGGTCAGTCGTTTGACGTTGAGTGACCTCCGGATGTCCTTTGATGTTGCCGCCGTCGTTTGACTTGGTCAAGGTGACGTTGGGGCGTGCTTTTGAAAAGTGCGTAGCTTGATGGAGGTCTTGATTGACATTCAAACTTTTGACTTTTTTGTGTGTTTTTAGACCGGACCAATTAAGGTTGCCTACGTTCCCCCGGACTAGAGGGCTCAGGTCTGCGTAGTTCGGCACTACATGGAGTGCCACGAGATGCACGATTGTTCTTCTTTAGGCGAAGTATCTGCGAAGTTTGCTTCCGTTGACTGGATTCATGAAGGGATTACCGTCTAGGTCTGTCAGCTTCATGGCACCTCCGGAGAAGATCTTTTGAACCACGAAAGGGCCAATCCATGTTGGTTCCCATTTTCCCAGGGGGTTGGTTCGAGTGGGAGGCTTTTCTTTGAGTACAAGGTCGCCTTCCCTAATGTCTCGGGACTTGACTTTCTTGTCAAAAGCTCTCGCCATCCTGCTTTGGTAGGCTCGAACGTGTTCCATGGCCTTTAGTCGTCGCTCATCTAGCAGAGCCAATTCGTCATGTCGGCTTCGGAGCCATTCGACTTCGTTGACGTCATTTTCCAGCAGCACTCGGAGTGAGGGAATTTCCAATTCAATGGGAAGGACTGCTTCCATCCCATATGTTAGGGCGAATGGGGTTTCTCCCGTGGTCATTACGGCCGATGTTCGGTAGCCCCAAAGTGCAAGGTGCAGCTTCTCGGGCCAATCTCGCCCTCGGGTGGTCATTTTTCGGATGATCCGTTCGAGAGTCTTGTTTGCTGCTTCTACGACGCCATTTGTTTGTGGCCGGTAGGGAGAAGACTTGTGGCGTGTGATCTTGAATTCGGCCAACAGTCTGTCGCATTCCCCTTCGAAGTATGAGCCGTTGTCTGATATGACCTCGTTCGGGATGCCGTATCGGCAGATGATGTTTTCCTTGAGGAAATGCGCGACTTTCTTGGAGGTGAGCACCTTGTAAGACTTGGCTTCGACCCATTTGGTGAAGTAATCGATGGCTACTAAGACGAACTCGTGACCGTTGCTGCCTGGCTGAGCGATTTTCCCGATGACGTCAATTCCCCAAGTGGCAAAAGGCCAAGGTGTAGTCATGCGGTAGAGATCGTGGGAGGTAGATGATTGAGGTTGGAGAACCGTTGACACTTGTCGCAGCTTCGAACAAAGTGGATGCGATGCGCCTCCAAGGAGATCCAGTAGTAGCCCATCCCGAGAATGATTTGCATCAGGGCTCTGGCGTTCATGTGGGGACCGCAAGCCCCATTGTGGACTTCGTTCATGAACTTGCTTGCTTCTTCCTGGCTGATGCAGCGTAGGAGTGGTCCTTGGTAGCGTTTCTTGTACAGCATGTCCCCAAGGATGACAAAGTGGGAGATGAGGCGTTTTAGGGCCATGATGCTCTTGGCTTTGACCCCTTCCCTGTGTTGGCCTTCTTCATTCATGAAGACGGTTTCCCCGTTCTTGAGGTATTGGAAAATCTGGTTGTACCATGGCTCATTGATGGGCTTGGGTTCTGGTTCGATCTCGCAACAGTAGGCAGGAATTTCCTTTCGCCCGACTTTGAAGGGCTTGATTGCTTTTCCCTCAGGGATTTCCACGAGTGAAGCCAAGGTGGCTAAGGCGTCCGAGAACCGGTTTCGGTCTTTTGGCAAGTAGTGGAAGGTGACCTCTTCGAATTGTTTGATGAGGTCTTCCATGCAGGCATGGTATTTTTGCAAGCCTGGGTCTATGGTTTTCCATTTGTTGGAAACTTGGTTGATGATCAGGGCTGAGTCCCCATAGACCTCGAGTTTCTGGACATTCCTTTCGAGTGCGGCCTGTATTCCGGCAGCGCAGGCTTCATATTCGACGGCATTGTTGGTTACCTCGAAATTGAGCTTTATGGCAATTGGGGTGTGCTCGTCCTTGGGATCGACCAAGAGCATACCGATGTCGTTTCCTTTTTTGTTGGCTACTCCATCAAAGAACATTTGCCATCGATTTTCGCCTTCAAGTGCAAAGATTCCCTCGTCGGGAAATTGTGGTTCGGGGCCTCGAGCCTCATCGGTTGGGAAGTCAGCCAGTTGTTCGGCCATTGCCCGTCCCTTGATTGACTTTTGGTTCACGTACTTGATGTCAAATTCCGCTAGGAAGAAAGACCATTTGGCGAGCCTCATTGACAGAGATGGTTTGTCGAAGAGGTATTTGACTGGGTCCATTTTGGACACCAAGTGTACCGTGTGCGACTGCATGTAGTGCCGTAGTTTTCCGACAACCCATACCAGAGCTGCGCAGGTTTTCTCGAGGGCTGAGTAGTTGAGTTCGCTGCCTTGAAACTTTCGACTGACGAAGTAGATGGCGTTCTCGACTCGTGACTCTTTCTTTTCTTGACAGAGCATGGCTCCAACTGCGGTGTCGGTCACAGTTAGGTATAGCAACAGTGGCTTCTCCTCATGGGGAGGACAGAGAATCGGAGGACTCACAAGGTATGCCTTTATTTCTTCAAAATCATCTTGGCACTCTGAGTTCCATTCGATGTCGGCGTTCTTCTTCATCAGTTTGAAGATTGGCTCGCACATGGAGGTCAATTGATTGACGAAGCGGCTGATATACTGCAGGCGGCCCATGAAACTTTTCACCTCTGTTTGAGTTTGCGGTGGTCTCATTTCGATGATGGCCTTGATCTTTTGAGGATCAACCTCGATGCCTCTCTCGGTGACCATGTATCCCAAGACCTTGCCTCGGCTGACCCCAAATGTGCACTTGGCAGGGTTAACCTCATTGAGTGTTTTCGGAGGCGATTGAAGAACTTTCTCAGGTCTGTGAGGTGTTTTCCATCTGATCCCTTTGAGTGGACGATCATGTCATCGACGTACATTTTGATCTCTTTGTGGATCATGTCGTGGAAGAGGGTGGTTGCTGCTCGTTGGTAGGTAGCCCCAGCGTTCTTTAGTCCGAACGACATTACCGTGTAGCAATAGGTTCCCCAGGGGGTTGTAAAAGCTGTCTTTTCTTGATCTTCCTCGGCTATCTTGATTTGATTGTAGCCGGCAAACCCGTCTACGAAGGACTTGACTTCGAAATTGGCTGTAGTGTCCACCAACATGATGATGTTGGGTAGTGGAAAATCGTCCTTGGGACTTGCTTTATTGAGATCTCGAAAGTCCACGCAGCAACGCACTTTTCCATTGGCCTTGGTGACCGTGATGATATTGGAGAGCCATGTGGGGTACTCGATCACCCTGATGAAGCCGACGCGGAGCATCTTCTCGATCTCTTCTTTGACTTGTAAAGACCATTCTGGCTTGATTCGGCGTAGCTTTTGCTTGATGGGCTTAGCATCGGGATTCAAGGGAATCCGGTGTTCTACAATGTTTGGATCTAATCCAGGCATGTCTTGGTAAGACCAAGCGAACACGTCCACGAATTCTTTGAGCAGTGCAGTCAATGCGTCTTGCTCTGTGCCGGTGAAGAAACTTCCGATTTGCGTCTCTTTTGGCTCTTGGCGGTTCCCAAATTCACTTTGGTTAAAACCTCCTCGGCAGCTTGGGCCCGGTTTTTCTCTCGTTTGACAACATGCTTAAAGATGTGCTTAATGTATTGTTCGTTTAATGTGTCTGCTTCTTTATCAAGTGAATCATTATTAACTGTTTGTGTGTTAGTTAATTTATCAGTTGTTAAAGATGCAATGAGAGGATACTCGGAAAGATCGAAGCATTCATTAAGAGCATACGGGAATACATTATTGGCAATGAGTTCGTAATCTTAAGGCGTGAGGCCATCAGATGACTCGAGAGACTCAAATTCAAAGATAATGGACTCGGGATGGGTTTTGACACTGGACTCTAGGACTCGAGGGGTCAGACCAAGTTGTTCGATCATGTCCTTCTTGCTGGCGGTGGGTCCGGAGAAGGTGGCCCAGTTATTGAGTGGCAATGAGCTTGATAGGAGGCGGGGTTTGAAAGGATTTGTGTCACCGTTCCCGATCATTGCTATCACAGATTTATCAGAAAAAAAATCGATCAGGTCTGGCATCTCGATTTCTTCATTGAAGAGCAGGTGGAGCAATGGCTCGTTCCAAGCATCGTCTGCGGAATCTTTTGCTTTTGTCTTGGGCATTACTAGCTCGAATGCAGACTCGTCCCGCTTGTTGAAGGCAGGAGTGTTGACAGAGAGTTTTTCGAGTTCTTTCGCCAAAGAGGGGGTTTTCCCGAACCAAAATTCGTTGTGAATAGTGGTGGTCATGGGTCCCGGTAGAGGCGGTGTGTCGAGAAATGCTCTTCGGGCGGGATTTGCCTTGAGGCCTCCGAATCTTGCCGGGTTCGCTGGAGCTTGTCCATGGTTGTCGGCCGGCTTTGTTTGGCGTTGATCGGCTCTGTTCCCTTTCTGTGTCTTCGTTCAAGTTGTCATCTTTCTTTATGAAGTACTTGGTCATGTCGAAGGCTGGGGCGAAGATCGGAGATTGCGTGCAAGCCTCTTTTGCTATCTGCGGAGCATTTCCGTGCAGCTCGCTTGTCTTCCGCAATGTGTTCGGGAGTAGGAAAGTATCCTAAGCCATGGAGGGTATTCTGTTCTTTGATATTGATGATCTGTTGGGTACCCTGATGGCGTTTTCCCAAACCGAGCCCCGGGATGTAGTTCATGTGCTTCATCATTTTCATCGGGGGAGGGATCTTGTCCCAAATCAAAGGCAGGTCTATGTGGCATACCTGGGCCTTTGGGCTTTCGATGGTGAACCCTGTTAGAATCATGCCATCATCGTCGTGTTTGATCTCTAGGACCGGGACGCCGTTTGTGTCGGTCCTTTCGGTGACTACGCTATCACCGTAGATGATGGTTAGATCTGTTCCTTGGACGAACTTTATGCACTGATGGAGAGTGGATGCCACCCCATTGATCTGGTGTAGCCAAGGGCGTCCCAAGATGGCAGTGAAAGTGATCGGGATGTCGATGACTTGGAAGTCGGTCGGGACCATTTGTTTTCCGAACCACAGGTTCTAGGTGGCTATTCCCAGGACTGGGCGAGACGTTGAGTCGTATGCCTTGATTGCCTGAGTTGAGGGCTTCAGATCAGTTGCTTTGATCCCTAGCAGATCCATCATTTTGGATGGAAGGACGTTCATGGATGATCCCCCATCTACCAAGACTCGAGGGAGACGGCGCTCGTCCAGTTGAACTGTTATGTAGAGAGGCTCATTGTGGTCAGCCCCAAATTTTGGGAGGTCGAGCTCCGTGAAGGTGATGATGTTGCTGTAATTAACGTTGCCGATCATCTGAACCGCTTCATCAGGTGTCACCGTGATGGGAACCATGGTCTGGGCCAGGCTTTCTTCCAACTTGAGCTTGTGTGGGTAAGATGAAGTGAGTAGGGACCAGAGCGAGATGTTAGCCTGAGTACGCTTGAGCTGAGCTAAGACAGGATCTTCAGCCTTTGGGTCCAGGGTTTCGGCTTCTTTGGCGTAGGGCCCCTTTTCAGTTCGTGGCTCAGGTAAGGCTGGCCTTTTGTCTGCCCGTGGAGGATTCATCGGGATTTGACCGGAACGTGTCAGTACATTCACCTCTGGCTTTACTGCTTTGCTTGTCTCTCCTATCTCTGTAATGGGAGCGCCTTGGTTGGCGTAGGGCCAGACTGCGTGATGGATGTGTATTTACCCATCCAAATGATGCACTTTTAGGCTTTCTTTGTGTTTGATTCCCGAGTTTTATGTATATTTGATGTGGTTTGTGAGTATTTTATGAGTACAGGGTATAGAGCTGCTTAAAGGTGTATTTTATGGCAAAAAAAGTGCAAAAGGAATAAAGTGGAGCGGAGCAGAGAAGGACAATAGTGAAATAAATGAGCTTCAAGGACCAAATGGGAAATATTGGAAAATTCTGGGACTGAACTGGGAATATGGAATTTTTGGACGAATTTAATTTATAAAAATTCGTGGGATTAAATGAAAAATAAAGTCCCAAAGAGCGAAGCGCAAAAGAAGTCATTATATTGGCCAAAGTGCGACTGCAAAATATCGAGACGAAACGAGTATATATTATTACAATCAAGGCCATTGCATTGCAGGAGTGTCCGGCCAAATCAGGTATATGGCCGAGCACATTTAGGGCCATTGCAAGAGCAGTTGGGGCCAAGGTGAAGAGGATTGGGCCAAGGCAATTGGGCCGAGCAACATTCTGTTTACAAGGGCGCCCGCTCTCAATCAAGGGCGACCGCGCTTAGGGAGAAAATCACACGGCCAAAGTCTCGGCCAGTTAGGGCGGACGCGCTAAGCTATGTGGGCGGCCGCGCTACGCCAATTTCCAGCACAGTGTTACGTCTTAATGAAGGGTATTATGGGGATTTCTCAGCCTTGACCACAGCTTTTGCCCTATTTTCTTTATATAACCACAGCAGCCACGGTAGATGGGGAATAATCAGATCATATTATTAGAGTTTTATTTTTTCTTTTCTTTTGGAACAATTGAAGAAGAAGAATTCGTCAATTCAGGTTTTATTTTTATAAATTATGAGTAGCTAATTTATTAGATTTGTAGATTGTTTTGATCTTCACCGGATTTCTATGCAATAGTAATTTAATTCTTTCTATTTAATTCCTTCTAGTTTATTAATAGATTTTAACTTCTTGTTCTTAGATTCGAGACGTATGTTAAGATACGAACTCATCTTTGAATAATTGGGTATTTATTGAGCCATTAATTTGGGCAATTTATACATAGACTACTATTAATTGAATTACTTGATCTGTGCCGTAATAGAATCGGATCAACGTTAGGTTCTCTTATTCCTGTGTTCTTAACGTATTCTTGGCATATTGTGGAACCGTAATAGACACTACAATATTAAAAGAGTATTTAGGATTGTAATCCGGCCACATAACCGTGTCGATCCTAGCTAAAGTGAATGAACCCTAGAAGTTGAGTTGATGTTTTATAAGTAAAATTCTGCATAGAATGATGGTGAAGTGAAATCCAATCTACGAATCTCTGCTCATAATCTATTTTCTCATTTAGTTAGTTTTTGTTATTTAATTTATGCTCTTAGTTTAAATCAAATCTATAAACTGTGGTTACTCAATTCATTGCGTTTACTTTACTTGTTTACCAACGAGTCTCTGTGAATTCGACCCCTGCATTTGCATACTGCTACATCGGTAGTGAGTACACTTGCTCGGTTTTTATTACAAGAGGGAGTTTTTCTCCATCAAGTTTTTGGCGCCGTTGCCGGGGACTTGTTGCAAGTAAACAAGTAGGTTAGGTAGTGAATGCAAGGTCGTCGTTCTTTGAAGCCTACATTGGTGCCATTGAACGACAACATAAACAGACTTAATAAAGCTAAAGACACTAAGCTTCTTGAGGAAGCATTTGAGGGCGATCCCCTCTTTAATCCCTTTTTCTCAGATTCTGACACCGAATCAGAACCCTCCACCACCGAGGTAGAGGAAGAGAAAGCCGAGATGGCAGAACCACCGGCACAAACTATGAATGATTTCCTGAGACCTAGGGTAGACACATCTACCTCTTGCATAGTGCTGTCCGATGCAGCCAAAAATCTAGAGGTCAAAGGACAATACTTTGCCATGTTGCCAAGCTTTCACGGATTGCCTGGTGAGGATGCACTCACGTTCCTTAAAGAGTATATTATTGTTGTTGCTCAATTTTTGTTAAGACAGGGAGTATCTGAGGAGCAAATTAGACTGAAGTGTTTTCCTTACACTCTTAAGGGAGTGGCTAAAACATGGTTGATGATGCTTGCACCGAGCAGCATTAGTACTTGGGTAGAATTGCAAGATGTGTTCCTTAAAAGATATTACCCACATCATCTTTTGGCTGGTTTTAGACAGAAATTGATGACATTTTCCCAAGATGTGGGGGAGCCCTTTCATGAGGCATGGGAAAGATTTAATACAATGTTAATGCAATGTCCCCAACACAATTTCACACTACCCTCACTGAACCAAGCCTTTTTATGATGGCTTGAATGACAATGGTCAATCAATGGTTGACAATGCTGCTGGAGGCTCGATAGGAGCCAAGACCCCGAAAGAAACTAAAGCTTTATTTGAGATGTTGAGTGCTAATTCTCAACAAAAGAGTTCGAGGGGTAGAAAAAGGGGGGTACTTGAATTGAATGCTAGTGATAATATTTCAAAGCAGATCGCACTTTTAAATAATAAATTGGATAAATTGACTGCTTGTGGCACTTCTGCTAGTGCCAATGTTATTACTGATTATTGTACAAATTGTGGTTTATCATCTCATGTGACTAATATGTGTCAAAGTGCAGCAAATTTCTCTTATCATCCTGAACAGGCACATGCGTTCAATGGGTATGTACCAAGACCACCACCCCAAGGCAACCCATACGGTAACTACAATCCATGGGGTGGCCATCATAATCAGCAAGTGAAACCTCTTTATGTGCCACCACCTGGACAACATGATAAAGAGCCTTGGGAGCTGGCAGTCCAGCAGTTAAGGATGGAGATGCAGCAAAGCAACAGAAATACGAATCTTTGCATTTGAAAAGATGGGCACACAAGTAGAGCAACTTGTGAAGGTTGCCCAAGAGTTGATGAAAGAGAAGAACCCACCTGAGCAAGCAAAGTCAATCACAACAGTGTGGGATGAGAGTGAGGAAATTGAGGAGGTATTTCTTGCTTCCCTTGATAATTTCGAATGTGATAATATTGATAATGTTAGTGAGGAAGAGGATGAGATGGGGGAGGTTCAATATGTATTTTCTGCATTAAAGTTAGAAACCCCTCCCCCCAATGTTGTGAAAACCACATCCCAGAGAGGTGTGGAGTTTGAAAAGATTAAACATGTTCAAAAAGACCCCGGGTGTTTCACTATCCCAATTTCTTTAGGGGGTCAAAATTTTAAAGGTTTGTTGGATCTTGGGGCAAGTGTTAATGTGATGCCCTTTCATGTTTTTAGAAGTTTAGGGATATGTGAGTTGAAACCACCCATGAGAGACTTGCAATTGGCGGATCTCTCAATCAAAAGACCTTTGGGGGTTATTGAAGGGGTGTTGGTTAAAATTGATAAAATTATTATCCCCATTGACTTTTATGTGATGTGTATGGAGGGATCAAGTGAGGAGCAACTGAAAACTCTCATTCTGCTTGGGAGGCCATTTATGTTTGACACTAAGGCCACCATTGATGTGTGTCAAGGGGTGGTGTCCTTGAGAGGTATGGGGGAGGAATGTAAGTTTTGTATGCTTAAAACTGATGAGAAACCCTCCCCCAAAGATGGTTTTGTAGGAGCCATAACAGATTTTCCAATTCTTAAAGATGATGTGAATGGATGTGAGAAAAGTGGGGATAATGCGGACCTTTGTCCTGTGGCTAGTAACATTAAGGCCGACCAATACTCTAGGAGTAACGGGTCGTATCACACCCCACACGACTCCCATAAAGAGTCGATTCCATCACATCTACCACAAGGGCCTTCAAAATCGAGAGTTAGTGAGGAGAGTTATAGTGATTTATCTAATTCTATATTTTTAAATATTTTTGTGCATGATAACTCTCTTGATCTTGGTTGTGAGAATGGTGTTCTGCAGGTTGCAGAAAAGGTTGAGTTTGGGGGTGGAAACCCCAATAAAAAGAAAAGAAAGAGGGGTAAGCACAAGCGTAAAGTTTCAAAAATAAATGTGGCTTCACCCCTACTTGTTGACAATGGAGAGCTGATTTGGAAAGAGAAGGGCGTTTGTGCCCGTGAGGAAAAGAGATGGTCCAAAGGACGTAAAGCTAAGGCCAAGTAAGCTTGGGACTATAGTCGGGCTAACGACTTTAACCAAATGCGCTGCTTGGGAGGCAACCCAATGAGGTATGTGTTATTTTTATGTTAATTACTGTTTAGCCGTGTCATGTCTTCCGTTGAGCCCAAGGCACGCTTTTGTTCTCTTTGCTCTGAGGACATAGCATGTTTTGAGTTTGGGGGTAGGCAACTCTCCGAGTTTGTGGGTTTATAGGAGAGTGTATATAGTGTCACCCTCTAAAAAAATTAGAAAAATTTAAAATTTTTTGTTCTTTTCATAGTTGGGATGTTGGCTAAAGTCTATGATGATTAGAGTGTGCTTTAATTTTAAAATCACATGTGCTATTATTAGTGTGGTGATTGGGATTGCATTGAAACATTTAAATTATGATTGCACCACCTCTCACTTCCGTATCATATTCTTGGTCATTGTCATCAACTTAGGTGCCCTTTATGGGATCACTTTGTGTATTCTCGGGGTCCTTAGAACATGTTTGCATGATTGTCAATAACACGTCAATAGGTTACTTGATATATATGGCTATTCTTTGAATCCATTTTTGTGAGCCTTAAACTTTCTCGTCACTTATATAAAATTTTCCGCTAGAACCCCGTTTGAGCTTGAAAAAGAATGGAATCTCTCACAAAGTGGGAGGTTATCCTAGACCACCATTCGCCTTCATTTGTACCCTCATTATCCTACCCTTTTAACTTATACACTATTTTCCTACCTTTTCAAGAAAGTGAAACTAGGAAAATAATGGGAATATTTTGGGGGATGTTTTGAAAATCAAAGGGTTGAGTGGAAATTGATCACGAAAATAAAGAAGTGGATCATGTTATGTAATGAAAAGAGGGGCTTGAGCAAAATAGTAAATGCACATTCTTTGTGATACATATGTGCAAAGTAAAAAAAAAAAAAAGCCTTGCCTCTCTAACGTTAAAGTGAAAATTATGTTTCAAGGTGGCCAAAGAAAGTATTGGAATGTGCCCAACCCCATGTCAATGTATGAAAAAGTTTTAGTTTGTGGGTTGGCACATTGGGAAAGTAATAAGGGTGAGCGGAGTGAATTATCATAGTGAGGATGTACACATAAAAAGAAGACTTTCTAGTTTCACTTTCTTATGTTCGTATGTCCTTACCTTCATTTATAACCATGAACCTAGCCCTGCGATCTTTCGCACTTAACATTTAAGCCATATTATTCTTTCAATACCGAGTAACCGGGTTGACAATCGTGTAAATATGCATATGAGTGTCCTTTTTGGGTTGTAATATCTATAACATATTGATTTAGAGCATCACTTAGTGAATCCATAAACAATCTTAGGTTGTTGGCAGTGACCTCCCATAATTCATTCATCATTCAGGCCGCGGTGGAAAATTGTGATTTTTATGCTTCAATGTGATTGTAATCCCATTACTGTGGTGGCACTTGTTGATTATGTGTGTTGGTAAGAATCTGAGACTTGTGTGGCCAATGACTCATCTGTGATAGAACATCCCAAAAATAATTATTTTGTTTTAATGTTTTATTATTAGTAGTTAGAGTAGCTGTATTTTACTTCTTTTAGTTTTGTTTTACTCGGGACGAGCAAAAGGTTAGTTTGTGGGTGTTTGATGGATGTGTATTTACCCATCCAAATGATGCACTTTTAGGCTTTCTTTGTGTTTGATTTCCGAGTTTTATGTATATTTGATGTGGTTTGTGAGTATTTTGTGAGTACAGGATATAGAGCTGCTTAAAGGTGTATTTTATGGCAAAAAAAGTGCAAAAGGAATAAAGTGGAGCGGAGCAGAGAAGGACAATAGTGAAATAAATGAGCTTCAAGGACCAAATGGGAAATATTGGAAAATTCCGGACCGAATCGAATATGGAATTTTTGGACGAATTTAATTTATAAAAATTCGTGGGATTAAATGAAAAATAAAGTCCCAAAGAGCGAAGCGCAAAAGAAGTCATTATATTGGCCAAAGTGCGACTGCAAAATATCGAGACGAAACGAGTATATATTATTACAATCAAGGCCATTGCATTGCAGGAGTGGCCGGCCAAATCAGGTATATGGCCGAGCACATTTAGGGCCATTGCAAGAGCAGTTGGGGCCAAGGTGAAGAGGATTGGGCCAAGGCAATTGGGCCGAGCAACATTCTGTTTACAAGGACGCCCGCTCTCAATCAAGGGCGACCGCGCTTAGGGAGAAAATCACACGGCCAAAGTCTCGGCCAGTTAGGGCGGACGCGCTAAGCTATGTGGGCGGCCGCGCTACGCCAATTTCCAGCACAGTGTTACGTCTTAATGAAGGGTATTATGGGGATTTCTCAGCCTTGACCACAGCTTTTGCCCTATTTTCTTTATATAACCACAGCAGCCACGGTAGATGGGGAATAATCAGATCATATTATTATAGTTTTATTTTTGCTTTTCTTTTGGAACAATTGAAGAAGAAGAATTCGTCAATCCAGGTTTTATTTTTATAAATTATGAGTAGCTAATTTATTAGATTTGTAGATTGTTTTGATCTTCACCGGATTTCTATGCAATAGTAATTTAATTCTTTCTATTTAATTCCTTCTAGTTAATTAATAGATTTTAATTTCTTGTTCTTAGATTCGAGACGTATGTTAAGATACGAACTCATCTTTGAATAATTGGGTATTTATTGAGCCATTAATTTGGGCGATTTATACATAGACTACTATTAATTGAATAACTTGATCTGTGCCGTAATAGAATCAGATCAACGTTAGGTTCTCTTATTCCTGTGTTCTGAACGTATTCTTGGCATATTGTGGAACCGTAATAGACACTACAATATTAAAAGAGTATTTAGGATTGTAATCCGGCCACATAACCGTGTCGATCCTAGCTAAAGTGAATGAACCCTAGAAGTTGAGTTGATGTTTTATAAGTAAAATTCTGCATAGAATGATGGTGAAGTGAAATCCAATCTACGAATCTCTGCTCATAATCTGTTTTCTCGTTTAGTTAGTTTTTGTTATTTAATTTCTGCTCTTAGTTTTTAAATCAAATCTATAAAATTTGGTTACTAAATTCACTGCTTTCACTTTACTTGTTTACCAACGAGTCTCTGTGGATTCGACCCCTGCATTTGCATACTGCTACACCGGTAGTGAGTACACTTGCTCGGTTTTTATTACAAGAGGGAGTTTTCCTCCATCACTGGGCATTTCAATTCGTTCACCGTCATAGCTTTTGTGGAAACATACACAGTGGCTTTGAGATCTTCCCAAGACAAGGGTTGAGGTATCTGGACCTTCGGGCCTTCGGTGGCGGTGCGGAGCTCGTCCCAGCTGATCATGGAGCAGACGTTGCCGTGGCCTTGTGCAGAGCTAGGCTGAGGAGATTTGCTGGAGTAGATGACGCAGTAGTCAAACTTTCCTGAGGGTTCTCCAAGGGTTCCGACTGTGGGATCACCAGATTCATACCACTTCTTCAGTTTTTGTTGAGAAGAGGGTTTCTTCTTTCTTCGAGGACGGCCCTCGCTCATTTCATCTTGGAATTCCATTTCCAGACAAGCACTGCAATCGCAGACGTCCCACCAGATGTGTTCGTTGTTTGGCAGTGGTACCGGGACCTCAAGAGGCTGAATGGGCAGGCTTTCCCCCGGGGGGTCTTGTGGCTTTATGTCGTAACTGCATGGCTCGTATGAGGGAAACAGGTTGACCTCTGGACGGCGATGAGAGAGGTTAGAAACTGCAGGAGCGGGCATGACTTTGGAAGCCCCAGGTAGTTGGGTGGCTAATGTCCCGAAGTGGTGCATGGCGCCTTCAATCCAGGCTTGTTGTTCACCTTGGCGTTTCTCAATAGTCATGAGGACCTGCCAAACTTCTTCCAAGGTTGGGAAATTTCTCGGGGGTAAGGTCCCATTTTCCTCGTTGTTATCCACTGACTTGGCCATAGGGAGCTGATGGATTGCCCTGGTGACTGCGGTGGGAAGGATGTTGGACCTTGCGGCTTTGACACTGGGAGACGGGTTCCCGGGTACTCTCGATCACTCTTTGTTAGCTGGAGGGGGTGACGGGAAAGGTTTAGACACGGGAAGGCCTTTCGGGATAAGAGGGGGAAAGCTCACGTGACATGCGGTTTCCGTTTTTTTTTTGTTGTTTTAATTTACTTAAAACTTGTTTTCTCAGAGTCCTAGGTAGGTTGGAAAAGATTGCTCTTCTTTTTCGCAACTATGCTAGATCCTGGGTCAGTGGAGACCATCTGTGCGGCTATAAGCCCCTCATTTTGCACCTGTATTTCGACATCCCAGGGGTGACGGCCAGGCGAGGGTCCTATAGGGCAAGCGGTTTCCACCGGCCTAAAAGAAAAACCGAACCTAGGGACCGAGCCTGTCATGTTCATTTTAATGCGTTAGCCATGTGAATAGTGAACCGAGCCGCCACCGAGTCAAGATCGTGTCAAGAGTTCGGCATGACCTCTCTTTACCTTGCTTGCGCAAGGGATCTGTGACGTTAGGCGTTGGCTGGGTCATATCGTCATGGCTGACGTATTAAAGGCTTAATGACATGGTGTCATGTGGGCATGGATGTATATTCGGGACAGAACATTGTCTGGGTGTAGCTTCGGAAATCAAGATCAGGTCAAGATTTTAGCATGACCTTTCATCGCTTTGCTTGCGCAAGGGATCTTGAGTTACGAGCTTCGACTCAGAAAATGGCCGGCATGGTATATGTATCCAGGCTGTATGACACGGACTGGGTAAACACCAACCGAGTCTGGACAGAGTGTGACTCAAGACTCAAACGTGCAGGGTTGACGCTTGGCTAGGATGGGATGTTTGGAATGATCCCGTGCGCGTCCGAGAGGCGTAGGAAGGCCAAACGAACTGCAACTGAGACCACTCCGGGTTAAGGGTTGTAGTGTGCAGTGTATCCGAGGCAAAGAAGCGCTGTAGCGTGCGGTGTGACCGAGGCAACAGTGTGAGTAGTGTGCGGTGTAACCGAGGCAGCAGTGCGCGTAGTGTGCGGTCTCTAAAATTCTTTTTCTGAGTAAAACAGAAGTTTTTGAAGAATTTTAAATATATGTACACAGATGTATATTGATGCATTTTTCTGTATTTTTATTTTTTTTGTAAAATAAAAAAAAAGTAAAGCACATGCACACACACACAACAGTTAAAGAAAGGGGTAAAATGAAAGTTTGACCCTCATCATCGTTTTAAAAATCTTTTGCTTTGTTTAAAGGTTTTTAAAACAAAATATCCCCAGCGGAGTCGCCAACTGAAATAGCCCGGATCCGAGAGGCAGCGCGGTCGCGCCCCGGCATCTGACATTTCGCAGGGCCTTGCGGCGCTGTTTTAATTTCGTGTATTGGAGGTGTCTCGCCGTGTTTTTGCTTTGTAGAGTCGCCACGCCGTTTTTATTAAGCCCAAAACATTGAAAAAGGGCATCAATTTAAAAAAATAAACGGTTTTTGTTGTGTGATGAGATTTTTGAGTTCGGAGGTCAGATGACTCCTCGGGATGAGAATATTAGAATCTTAGAGCTCACCCGATTCGCCTCGTAAAACGAGTCTTTCGGATACCCCTAATATTCTTTAACTGTTGTGTGTGTGTGTGTATGTGCTTTTAAAAATGCATGCTGTGTCGGATGTCTACATTGTACACTGCTTTATTGAAATGTATTGAAATAGTGTAGGAAGGAAGCCTTACCAATGTTGGTTCGTGTCTGTCTTCCGCAGGGGAATAGTGTTTGAGGACGGAATAGTGTTCCGGTACGGACCGGGATTGCTTTGGAAAAGGGGCCGATTGTCTGCGCACAGAGTTTCGGCGTGCGTTGGGATCGTCGGGATCACTCGGGCAGAGTTTCGACGTGCGTTGGAATCGTTGGTTGGATTCGGGCATAGGTTCGGCGTGCGTTGGAATCGTTGGTAATCGTTGGTTGGATTCGGGCATAGGTTCGGCGTGCGTTGGAATCGTTGGTTGGATTCGGGCAGAGGTTCGACGTGGTTTGGGATCGCCGGTTTGACTCGGAAAGAGCCGGGACGCCTCGGGAAAGACCAGGCAAGGCCTCGGAGTACCACGAGGGGCCTCAGAGTACCTCGAGAGTGCCTCGGGGCAGCGCGGGAGCGTCGCGGGAGCGCTCGGAGAGGCTTCAGAGCACCTCGAGAGGGCTCGAAAGGCCTCGGAAGGATCCGAAAGGGGCCGGGAGTTCCCCGAAGGGTCTTAGAGGGGAGCCTAAAGGCTGGGGGGAGAGGAGAGAAGAGGGAAATGTGTGAAAATGAGGGAGGGGGAGCCCTCTATTTATAGTGCCAGAAAATTGCAAAGAGGTCCGTACGGACCTCCTAGGTAATCCAATTTTTTGGTTTTCCTCGATTTGAGGGAATATGTGATGATGAAGGAGATTCAGCCATGATGATGTCCCCTATGCAATAAGGTCCATACGGACCATCTCAGCATGCAAAGAGGTCCGTACGGACCAACCATGCAGGGGGGTAATGATGTTCTCCGGGATTTGAGGGAATATTGTGGACTTTAAGGGGATTTAGTAATCATTGAAACAAAAAGGTCCGTACGGACCTTAAATGCTTTTCTGATTTCCTGAAAATTCCCAAGAGGTCCTTTGTCCCTTTATCCCAAAAGTTCCTCCCTTGGTTTGGCTGAGGGTTTTTTGAGGGTTTTGAGTGCCAGAGGTCTTCGAGACTGCGTTTGTGAGTCTGCGGTGTTTCCTGTGTACTCGGGAGAGGGTGATCCAGATTGGGGTACTTACAATAGGTGGTTTTGAGGATGGTCCAAGCTTCGTGGGAGGTTTTGGCTTGGTGAACTAGGGGAGCAATAGCGGGATCTAAGGTTTCTATGAGGGCTCCAAGGATAAGGCGATCTTGGCGAGACCAAGTGATGGCTGTCGAATTGGGAACTGTTGTGGTGGTGGCCGGTTTGGCCAGTTCATCGTCCGTTTCAACGATGGCTGGGGTGGTGGTGATGATGTTATTATCAGGTTTTGGGTGGGTGCCATCGACAAACTTTAAGAGGTCGAGGCCAAAGAGGATAGAGGTTATTTGGGATGCCTATGTGAGATAGGTTAGGGGGTGAGGGTGCGACAATAAGATAGGTTGACCAAGAAGAGGGGTTGGTCGGGTTGGGCAGCGTTTGGAATGGTGGAGGAAGCTCTGGCCATTGCAAGGGTGGGGAGGGGCTGCCGAAAAACAGAGAGAGTTTTAGGATTTTTGGTTTTGAATCTTAATGCTCTGATACCATGTAAGAGTTTGGGAAAACTTGATTTGTGTATTCACAAGCAATTAATTTATAGTACAATAGGAGGAGTCATATTCTAATACAAGGATTTGTAAATCCGATCTATACAATGAATATTAAGTTTCCTAATTTTATAAACTACTTAATATACACCAAAGTAATTTGGAAAACAATTGGAATTAGGAAACTGCCGAAAAAAAGTCTGAAGGATGAGGCGGCCGCCTGGTGGAGATGAGGCGCACGCCTGAGGACCAGTAGCTTCAGCCGAGACAGGGAGAAGATGAGGCGGGCGCCTGGAGCTGGCCGAGGCTGGCGCCTGGGAGGCAGTAGGTGCGGCCAAGTTTTGCGTGAGCTGGGGCGGGCGCCAGGGGAAGCTTGAGGCTGGCGCCTCACTGCCTAGAATTGTATCATCTTTCTCATCCTTAATACGTAGGACCGGTTTCCCTGTGCAATAGGAATTTTGAAGATGAAGCAGAAAGAGGATTGCTTTCGACCATTGAACAACAAGAATGTCTGGAATGGTTAGATTCAAAGAAACTCAATTCAGTAATTTACATCTGCTTAGGAAATTTGACCAATTTTGCCCCTAGCCAGTTGCATGAGATTGCCATGGCACTTGAAGCTTGTGGGCAAGACTTCATTTGGGTAATAAGGTAAGTGAAAAACAACGAAGAAGATAGACTTCCCGAAGGATTTGAGGAGAGAATGATAGGGAAAGGATTGATCATAAAAGGGTGGGCCCCACAAGTGTTGAATATTCATGATTATGAAGCAGCATGGGGATTCATAACTCATTGTGGATGGAACTCGACAATGGAAGGAGGGAGTGCTGGGGTGCCAATGGTGACATGGCCAATTTTCGGGTATCAGTTCTACAACGAAAAGTTGGTGACGGAGATTTTGAAAATCGGGGTACCGGTCGGTATGAAGGAATGGAGTAGGTGAACGACTAAACCACCTGAATGAAGATGAGAAAACACAAAACAAAGAACACAAGGCAGATTATTAGAAAAGAGAAAGGAAGAGCTGAAACAGATGTTGGAAAAATTGGGTGTATTTAAAAAATAGCTTTGAAAAAGAAACGGGACGGAAAATTATGTTTCAAAATAAGTAGAGGCAAGAGTTTGACTCTTTCTCCGTAAGACAATATTGCCCCGTATACGAGTGCTCACGGTCTACGGCAATTGTCCCCAAGATACAACGACTTTCGGAATTTCAGATTGCAGCACAACAACTCTGAAACTATCGGCCGAACTACTGAATACTCGGGATTTTCTTGGACTCGAAAAGCAAGACTTATGAATGCTAGGATGCTTTAGAGAATAGAATGCTTGAATGATTTGGATGGGAATGAAATGAGGAGGAGGGGGCTATTTATAGTTATTGAAGAGATGGGGTGTCTATTGGGAATAGACACAAATTGCACCCGTTAAATCTGGACCGTTGGATCTAAGCGAAATGGATGGAGGAGATCTGTTGGGTCGGCCCAACAGCCTTGACCCGCCTCTTCTAAGAGACATGGGTCGCCCATGCCTTTTCTCCAACCATCACAATCCAAGACCAAAACCGGATCAGTGCCATCCCTTGCTGAACATCCGCGCCTTGGCCCAATTGCCACTCAACCCAGCCGAACCTGGTCCGAGCCATCCCATACCCAGATTGGGCCAATTCCATTCGGCCAGCCCAATTGCCACTTAACACAGGCGGCCCAAACCAAGCCACCCTACCTCGGCCCAACCATCCCACGCGAAGCATCCGCCGGTCCACACCCATTTGAACTGCACCGAGCCGAATTCCGTCAAAAGTTTAAGGCTCCTCAGCTCCCAGCGACCGATGCGAAGTGCAAAGTGCGCCCTAAACCGCCCATTCCGCCCTTCGCGGGTTGTGGGTCCATTTTGAGCTAGAACAAAACTAGCTCAATAGCCCACTTGGATGCATGGTTATGCCAATGGCCCAACTAGGTTGGCCCAAGGAGATTAACTTGATGTCTCTTTCCTTGGATGCTCACATTAATAAAGTGAAGTAACTTCCCTTTTCCTAGCAATGTGGGATATGGTTCTTCCATTCCAACTTCTCTTCAAATAACAACATTAAGTTGCTCACTTTAACCATTAATTTCTCATTCACCCGAAATTGGTTTTGAGAAAATAAATATACCATTTTAATCTACACTAAATGTAGATTAATTATTTGCAACTTATTTCTATTTTTACAAAATAGAAACTTCTAGAAACTTGGTCAAATATTGGTCAAACACCAATAAAACTACCAATTTCTAACAATCCCCCACATGAATGAAATTAATGCATGAATGCAGACTTTTAAGAAAAATCCCGACGAACTGTTACCGCATCGGGGTAGGTAGCTTTCGGCTTTGAACCATCCCTAGTAAGATGCTATCGGATTTACTTGCTGCTCAGTGAACGCGATGTCTTGAACTGATCAGCGTTTTGTGTAAACCAAGACAATAACATTTACACGATAACAATTCTGATATCTTTCGTTCTCACGTTGTGTCCAATTCGGCCCTGGACCATATCTTGGATTCATAAGTGTTTTCTATTAGAAGCGGCCAAACTTCTTCACTTATATAGGTGATCTCCTATAAATAGTAACCTGCAATACTCCACCTTTGTTAAGGTATAGGAATCATTAAAAGATTTAAAGCTTACCCTCACCACACGTCGCCAGGTTTCTTGCACTCGGGCAGCCTTCGAGAATGGGTTTTAAGAAGTTCCAAGTGTGCTACTAGAATATCCATAACTTAGTTGTCTCATTGAACCAAGTTTGTGGGATCTCCACTCATCATGGTTGAGTTACCGCTATAGACTTCTTTTATTGTGTGGGTTTTAACCCCATTCCCCTTACTGCATTGTACATTTGATCTCTGTTTATTCCTTTCGTAAACGGATCCGCTATATTTTTTTTTGACTTTACATAGTCAATGGAAATTATTCCATTAGAGATCAATTGTCTTACTGTATTATGCCTCCTCCGTATGTTTCGCGACTTTCCGTTGTACATACAGCTTTTAGCTCTTCCAATAGCTGACATGCTGTCACAATGTACCATGACCGGAGGCACTGGCTTATTCCAGCATGGAATATCCTCTAGAAAATTTCTGAGCCATTTGGCTTCTTCTCCAGCCTTCTCTAAGGCGATAAACTCTGATTCCATTGTGGAACGAGCTATACATGTTTGTTTAGAGGATTTCCAAGACACGGCTCCACCACCAATGATAAATACATACCCACTTGTGGATTTTGAGTCTTTTGTGTCTGATATCCAATTTGCATCACTGTATCCTTCCAATACAGCTGGATATCTCGTATAATGTAATCCATGGCTTATGGTATGTTTTAAATACCTAAGCACTCTTGTTAGTGTAGGTGTTAGTGCCCTAGACCTATAGAGATAGACCTATTTGTAATGTCATTTTCATTTATATATGAGATTATTACTTTGATTATTATATATGTTTGCATGTTTACTTTAATAATCGTGTCCCTAATACTTATGAAGCACTAGTATGAAGTCTAATGGATAATCATGTGATGATTATATGCATGGAGATGCACATTAGATTCATGGGTACTTGTTAGAGAACAAGGTACTGGACTTGACCCATTATGAGATTTATGTCATGGTCGAATGTCATAATTAAATCTCATATAGTCATATCATTGATATCCTTTGACCTGAGATTATCATCGTCTTCCACTCGATGAATATTATGTTTGATATAGTTTAACGTTGTCTTTAACCGGATAACAATAAGGGCTATTATTGGCATGATATGATTCTTGTTGGGAAGAATGATAAGTCAAGATGAAAATTTGTCCCTCGTAAAGAGAGATGTTTGCTTGGCCACTCGTAAGTAAGATTGGTGATGTACATGGCCATGTCCGAATGAATTAATGTGATTAATTACATTCGATTGATCAATTTACTTAGTAACGAGAAAGCATTGAACAATATGAGTTGACGTGGACCATGACTCATGTTCAATATAACATCGTGTGACAATGGGATTGTGATATGTTCTATGTAGGAAAATCGAACTTGATATTATATTATTTGGGTAGGCATGATGGCTTGCTAGAGTCCGCTCATGTCTTATGAGGATCGATGTGATCGAACTCATTGCCAACATAATATAGTCCTATGGGGTCACACGCATCGAACGAATTGTCAAAAATGAGAATTATGGAATCTGGCTCGCGGGCGACCGCCCAAGTATGCCATGGGCGACCGCCCACAAGTCAATAGTTGGATTTGGGCGAACGCTCAATGGTTATGGGCGACCGCTCATGATTATTCGAAAACCGTGCATTGAGATCGTGCAGCGTGGGCGACCGCCCACGCCTACGCGGGCGACCGCCCATAAGGGATTTCGAATAAGGGTGAAAGCACCGGACAACCGGGCGACCGCCCATGCCTTGGTGGGCGACCGCCCATGTCCGTCTCTGGGCCGAAACCGGTTTTTGATTAGGGTTATTAATAGGGTATAATATTTATAATGTATAAATACTATCCCTCTTCAACCCTAGCAGAAAAGTGACGAAAATTGGGTTTATAGAAACACCAATTGAGAGATTTCAATTGAGAATTGAAAATCAAAACTACACCAATTCCATAATACCTTATAGATTGAAAGGAGTTTCAATCAGGGATCTAGCAATCTACCTAGAATTGTTCTAGGGTTCGTTCATCGCGTGGATACACATAGAGGATCTTCGCTATTCAAGATCTTTCGTTCGTGATTCATTGATCGTTCATCGAGGATTCATAAGATCAACAATCTGGAGTTGGAACGCGTTTATCAAGGACAAAAGCATTCAAGGTTGGTATTTCTATTTCATCTTTCTTAATTATTCATCTAGAACGGATTCTAGGGCTTGGGGTTTTTCGAGTTATTGCATTATTCCGCTGCGCATGGACCCTCGAAACCCAACAGTGGTATCAAAGCCCCGTTCATGATGTTTAGTTAGATAATCATGATAATTTTGTAATGTAATTATATGAATTTTCATGATGAATATGATTTAGAATGTGAAATTGTATGAGTTTTGCTTGTGAAGTAATTGTATATAGTGATATACCATGATTATGAAATTGAAATATGTGATTAATATGATTAATCTAGGTCATGGGATGTCAATTTCATTAATATGATTAATGTGATTAATCTAGGATATTTGTGAAGTGTTACTTAGTATATTGGCTGGACACCAAGACCTTCCCCACAGGCACTTCGATGGAAGTGTGGGATAACCTTGGAGCACGTGGCCGCGTACTAGTAATTACTGATCAAATGTAATTTGTGTTGCATCATTCCATGTTCATAATTATGCTCATATAGTTTTCATGAATCAACCTTGGCATGTTATTGATAAACATGAAAATTGAACCTTCTTTGTAATTTGAGTTTGTTTATGCCACCCATGTTTAAACACTTGTGAGTACACGGGTAGTTTTATGTAGGCTCGCCATAGCGAGGTACATTAATTCTATCTTTGTATGATCAAGATGAGCAAATAGTGATTGCTATACGTTTAACATGGTTGAACTCAATTAGGCTATCAAAACAGCTTTTGGGCCTAAGGCATAAGATGAGATTGAAACATGTGACATATGATGTCTATAATCTCATAAAAGATCTAAGAGTCATATGTAGATATGATTGATAAATGTTATCTACCTTTTAGTTTAATTTTGAGCAATGTGCCATAGCCGACTTGAAATTAAATTAAAGTTGGGTCTTAGCCTTTTAAATTATATTATGCATATTTGCATAAGAAGGTTATATAATTTAGTGGGAGTATTTATGAAATACGTTATTTAATCTCTTAAATGAAATCGGTACTTATATGTGTTCATATGTGTTGCATATTTTGTTGTAGAAATAGCATTAAACTATAATTAATCCTTATTATTGCGATTCGTCCTTATGAAGGATAAGTTCGAAAAGAACGGTACAAGTTATTCTCGATTTGATCGATGCTCAAGAAGTGTTCTTAAGCAAAATTGTACGTTCTGACGAATCCATTCCCGCCGAACCCACCGCAAATGTTGCAAAGGGCAGTATAAGGAGCAACATAAGAAACATAGAGATGATTCATATGATGTTGTTTGCCTTATACTTGCTACCATGTTTAAAGGCTCTTGAGAAGAACCTTGAACACGTGGAAATTGCTTTTGTTCTAGCACAACGCACAAAAGGAAATGTTCCAAGTGCAAGTTAGACAAAAGATATATGTTGTGGTGAAGGCTTTTAATGCATGAAATGCAAAAGGAGCAATCCGCAAGTGTGTTAATGGTTAACACAAGAAAGGGGTTCAAAAGGGAAGGCAAAGAAGGTAAAGCAAAGGTTGCTAAACCCGAGGCAAAGTTGCCAAAGCCTAAGAGGCTAAACCCAAAGTGTCTCAAAAGGATGCATTTTGCTATCATTGCAATGAGATTGTCATTGGAAGCAAAGTTGCAAGGCTAATTAGAAGGCCTAAAAGGTGAAGAAGGGCAATATGATTGCTACTACTTCAAGTATCTATATGGTAGATATTTTCTTTTCGACTTCTTGTTCTTGGGTATATGATACCGGATATAGATCCCACATTTGTTTAAATGTGCAAGAAATAAAGAATAGAAAGCTACTCAAAGAAGGTGAATTAAACCTATGCGTGGTAATAAAGCAAGAGTTGCTGCATTAGCCGTAGGGACTTATGAAGTCACTTTACCTTGTGGACTAGTACTTGTTTTGAACAAGTGTGACTACGTTCCGAATTTGAGTAGGAGTATCATTTTGTTTCTTATGAGGATGATGAAGAATATAATTTTCTTATTGAGAATAAGAAGCTTTATATTTATTTAATGATATGCCTTATTGTAATGCATATATCATTGAATAGTCTTCATATCCTTGATGTTAAGATACAAAATAATATTGAAGATATCTATAATATAAGTGTGAAATCTAAACCGAATGATGTGAACAACACGTTCACATGGCATTGCCGCTTGGTCATATAAATGAGAAACGTATAATCTAAACTCCATTAACATGGACATTTAGACTCATATGATTATGAATCATTTGAGGTATGTGAATCTCGTTTATTTGGTAAAATGACCAAACCACCCTACACTAAGAGTAGTGGGAGGGCTAGTGACTTATCGATCCTAGTACATGAGATGTACATGGACCATTAAGCAAAGATTGCTAGGGGAAGATTTTGGTATTTCATTACATTCACTAAAGACTTATCTAGATATGACTATGTCTATCCGATGAAGTCCAAAGGTGAATTGTTTGGGATGTTTCGAACATTTCAAGATGGAGTACGAAACAACTTGGCAAAACTATTAAAGTACTTCGATTAGATCGAGGTAATGGATATTTGAGCCAAGGGTTTGACAATCATCTCAAAACTGTGAAATCGTTTCATAGTTGACTCTATGCGGAACACTACTGAGAATGGTGTGTCTGAAGGGAGGAATTGAACCTTGTGGAACATGGTTCGTTCGATGATGTGTCAAGATGACTTTCCTATTTCCTTTTGAGGATATGCATTAGAAATGATGCGGTTACACCGAATCGAGTCCCTACTAAATCGATTCCTAAGTCCCCACATGAGATGTGGCATGGAAGAATGTCTTTCATGAAGATTTGGGGTTGCGAATCTTATGTAAAGAGACTCCGTCTCTTATAAGTTAGCACCAAATCCGACAGGGTTAATTTCGTATATCGCTTTACAACCGCAATGAGAACAAAGTGTTTGTTGCTCTATATGATTCGCTTTCTTGAGAAAAAGTTTCTCAATAAAGGATCTAGTGGGAGTAAAAATTGATCTTGAAGAGTTCAAGAACCTGAAAATAACATGGAACCAAGAGTAGAGACGGAACCAAGTTCACAAGGAGTTGTGAAACCGGTTCAAGTTACACATGTCCATCGTAGATTGGATAGGTTACGATCCGAACACGAGAAATATTGATCTCTCATATCGGAAAGTAATAAAGTGGTAGTCATTGAGAATGACGATCCTACTTACTATCTAGAGGCGATGTCCACTCCTAATTCGGATAAATGGTTAGGAACCATGGAGTCCAAATTACCCATGTCCGATGATCAAGTTTGAAACTTGATTGAGCTACCCGAAGGTGTAAAACCATAGAGTGCAAATGGGTTTTCAAGAAGAAAATTGACATGGATGGAAGGTGTATACTTTCATGACTAAGGATTGTAGCAAAGGGATTTAGGAAAATTCATAGTATTGACTATGTTGAAACCTTTTTGCCCGTTACAATGCCGAAGTCTATTAGAGTTTCAATTGCCATTATCGCATATTGTGAATATGAGATATGGCAAATGGATGTCAAAACAAAGCTTTCTTAACGGAAACCTACTTGAGGATGTGTACAAGCACACAACCCGAAGGTTTGTCAATCCAAGAAATTCTAATAAAGTATACATGTTGCGTAGATCCACGAGATGGGTTGAAGCAAGCTTCGAGGAATTGGAATCTTCATTTTGATGAATCGGTCAAAGAGTTTGACTTCATCAAGAATGAAGATGAACTTTGTGTATACATGGAATTCAAAGTGGGAGCATAGTATTATTTCTATTGTTATATGACAATGATATCTTACTCATTTAAAACAAAGTTCCGACACTTAAGACTGCCAAGTCTTGGTCAAGGAAAGGTTTCTCAATGAATGATATGGGTGAAGCCGCTTACATCCTTGGTATCAAGATCTATAGAGATAGATCTAAAAGGATAAATTGGTTTGAGTCAAAATACTCACATTGACAAGGTTCTTAGATGATTCTAAGAAAGGTAACTTGTCAATGGGTCATGGTATTACTCTTAGCGAGACTCAAAGTGTCCCATGACAACCGATGAGCAAAAGAGAATGAATGAAGTTTCATATGCTCCAAAGATTTGGATCCGTCATGTATGCCATGATTCGTACTAGACCCGACGTTTCATATGCTTTGAGCATGATGAGTCGATACCAATATGATCCCGGTGAGAACCATTAGATGGCAAGCCAAGACGATCCTTAAAGTACTTAAGAAGAACTAAGGATACGTTCTTGGTATTTGAAAGGTTGGAAGTTAATCTTGTTGTAAAGGTTACACGGATGCTAACTTCCAAACTGACAAAGTTAATTAAATCGCAATTAGGATTTGTGTTTATGCTTATTGGAGGTGCGATTTTATTGGAAGAGTTCCAAGCGTAAAATCGTGGCCGATTCTACTTCTAGGGCTTAATTTTAGCAACATATGATGTAGCTAGAAGAGGCGCTTTGGATCAAAAGTTCATTAGTGTTTTGGAATTGTTCCAAGTATCACTAATCCGGTGGAACTTTGTTGTGACAATTGTGGTGTCATTTGTGCAAACAAAAGAACCAAGGTCACATCAACGATCCAAACACATTTTGAGACGTTTCCACCTCATTAGAGAAATCTGTGAAAGGGAGGACGTCAAAATATGCAAGGTACCAACGGATGACAACATTTTGGACCCTCTCACCAAGCCCTTGCCACAAGCTAAACATGATGGTCATGTTAGGTCCATGGGTATAAGATACATGAATGATTGGGCCTAGTGCAAGTGGGAGACTGTAGGTGTTAGTGCCCTAGGCCTATAGAGATAGACCTATTTGTAATGTCATTTTCATTTATATATGAGATTATTACTTTGATTATTATATATGTTTGCATGTTTACTTTAATAATCGTGTCCCTAATACTTATGAAGCACTAGTATGAAGTCTAATGGATAATCATGTGATGATTATATGCATGGAGATGCACATTAGATTCATGGGTACTTGTTAGAGAACAAGGTACTGGACTTGACCCATTATGAGATTTATGTCATGGTCGAATGTCATAATTAAATCTCATATAGTCATATCATTGATATCCTTTGACCTGAGATTATCATCGTCTTCCACTCGATGAATATTATGTTTGATATAGTTTAACGTTGTCTTTAACCGGATAACAATAAGGGCTATTATTGGCATGATATGATTCTTGTTGGGAAGAATAATAAGTCAAGATGGAAATTTGTCCCTCGTAAAGAGAGATGTTTGCTTGGCCACTCGTAAGTAAGATTGATGATGTACATGGCCATGTCCGAATGAATTAATGTGATTAATTACATTCGATTGATCAATTTACTTAGTAACGAGAAAGCATTGAACAATATGAGTTGACGTGGACCATGACTCATGTTCAATATAACATCGTGTGACAATGGGATTGTGATATGTTCTATGTAGGAAAATCGAACTTGATATTATATTATTTGGGTAGGCATGATGGCTTGCTAGAGTCCGCTCATGTCTTATGAGGATCGATGTGATCGAACTCATTGCCAACATAATATAGTCCTATGGGGTCACACGCATCGAACGAATTGTCAAAAATGAGAATTATGGAATCTGGGCTCATGGGCGATCGCCCAAGTATGCCATGGGCGACCGCCCACAAGTCAATAGTTGGCTTTGGGCGAACGCTCAATGGTTATGGGCGACCGCTCATGATTATTCGAAAACTGTGCATTGGAGACTGTGCAGGTGGGCGACCGCCCATGCCCATGTGGGCGACCGCCCATAAGGGATTTCGAATAAGGGTGAAAGCACTGGACAACTGGGCGACCGCCCATGCCTTGGGCGGGCGACCGCCCATGTCCGTCTCGGGCCGAAACCGGCTTTTAATTAGGGTTATTAATAGGGTATAATATTTATAATGTATAAATACTATCCCTCTTCAACCCTAGCAGCACTAAGTGACGAAAATTGGGTTTATAGAAACACCAATTGAGAGATTTCAATTGAGAATTGAAAATCAAAACTACACCAATTCCATAATACCTTATAGATTGAAAGGAGTTTCAATCAGGGATCTAGCAATCTACCTAGAATTATTCTAGGGTTCATTCATCGCGTGGATACACATAGAGGATCTTCGCTATTCAAGATCTTTCGTTCGTGATTCATTGATCGTTCATCGAGGATTCATAAGATCAACAATCTGGAGTTGGAACGCGTTTATCAAGGACAAAAGCATTCAAGGTTGGTATTTCTATTTCATCTTTCTTAATTATTCATCTAGAACGGATTCTAGGGCTTGGGGTTTTTCGAGTTATTGCATTATTCCGCTGCGCATGGACCCTCGAAACCCAACAGTTAGAGCTTTCCAATGTTCAGTATTTGGATTACTCGTGAATCTACTCAGTTTACTAACTGAGTATGCTATGTCCGGTCGAGTACAGTTTGTTAAGTACATTAAACTTCCTATGACTCGAGCATAATTTGATTGTGATACTGGGTCACCTTTATTTTTGGCTAAATGTAGACTTAGATCTACCGGAGTCTTAGCCGGAGACAGATCGAACGCTTCGAATTTCTTAAGCATATTCTCGATGTAGTGAGATTGTGATAAGACAATTCCGTTATCTGTCCTAGAGATCTTTATCCCTAGAATAACATCTGCTTGACCCAGATCTTTCATGTCAAAGTTCTTCTTTAACATCTTTTTGGTTTTCATGATTATATCATGATTACTTCCAATGATTAGCATATCATCCACGTATAGACATATAATCACATATTCATCGGGTGTGCCTTTAATGTATACACATTTATCACACTCATTTATTTTGAACCCGTTCGACAACATGGTTCGGTCAAACTTCTCGTGCCATTGTTTTGGTGCTTGTTTAAGACCATACAATGATTTGACAAGTTTACAGACCTTTTGTTCTTGTCCATGTGCAACGAACCCTTCAGGTTGTTGCATATAAATCTCCTCATCTAATTCTCCATTTAGAAAGGCCATTTTCACATCCATTTGATGTATCTCAAGGTTATGCAGAGCTACAATAGCGATGAGAACACGAATGGATGTGATCCTTGTTACAGGAGAATACGTATCAAAGAAGTCATATCCTTCTCTTTGTTTGAACCCTTGAGCTACCAATCTAGCTTTGTACTTATCAATAGTTCCATCTGCTTTGTACTTCCTTTTAAGGATCCATTTGCAACCCAACGGTTTGCATCCTGGAGGAAGATCTACTATCTCCCAAGTATGATTTTGCATGATGGACTCAATTTCACTATTGATAGCTTCTTTCCAGAGAGGAGCTTCTGGACTAGACAAAGCTTCTTGCAATGTCCTTGGTTCATTATCTAACATGTAAGTTAGAAAGTCAGGACCAAAGGTCTTAGCTACCTTTGTCCTCTTACTTCGTCTTGGCTCTTCATCTTCTTGAGAAGAACTAATAGCCGTATCATAAGTTCTTTTATTTGAACTTGCTTCATTCTTTTCCTTACATGGAAATTTAGTTTCAAAGAATATTGCATTCCTTGATTCTATAGTCATTCCTGCCGTTATATCAGGAATTTCAGACTTGTGCACTAAGAATCGATATGCACTACTATTGTTTGCATATCCAATGAAAATGCAATCAATGGTTTTGGGTCCTATCCGCACTTGTTTAGGTTTAGGTATTTCTACCTTTGCTAGGCACCCCCACACTTTAAGATAATTGTTGGAAGGCTTTCTTCCATTCCATAATTCATATGGAGTTTTATCTTTATTCTTGTGTGGTAATTTGTTAAGAATGTAGTTAGCTGAAAGGATTGCTTCCCCCCACAAGTTGTCGGGTAAGCCCGAACTGATCAACATTGTGTTCATCATCTCCTTAAGAGTTCGATTTTTCCTTTCAGCGACTCCATTTGATTGAGGTGTGTAAGGAGCAGTCGTTTGATGAATAATGCCAGCGTCCCAGCAAATATTTTCAAACGGTGCTACATACTCTCCACCTCTATCACTACGAATCTTCTTAATTGTTACATTAAGTTGATTCTCAACTTCATTCTTATATCCTTTGAAAGCTTCTAAAGCTTCATCTTTGCTTCTCAAAAGATACACATGACAATATCTAGTGCAATCATCAATGAACGTTATGAAGTACTTCTTCCCACCTCTAGTTTGCACAAGTTTTAAATCACATATGTCCGTATGGACTAATTCTAGAGGGGTAGTATTTCTTTCAATAGTGGGTAAGGGTGACTTCGTCAATTTTGCTTCCACACAAATTTCACACTTATTTTCTGAATCAAATTTCATTTTAGGAAGTAAATTTAAATTTACTAACCTACGTAATGAATTTAGATTCACATGTCCTAATCTATCATGCCATAAATTAGAACACTCAGACAAATAAGCAACAACATCTTTATTCTTCGCCTCTGGGCGGAACACGTTCATTACATTCATTTTAAAGAGTCCTTTATCAAGGTACCGTTTGCCAACAAATTGACCCATCTTGGTCAATATAAACTTATTGGACTCAAACTGTAACGCCCCGAGCCCGAAGACCGGGTCGGAACGCTATCAGATTTGACGGACTATCCCCACAAACCACCACAAGTCTTTCCAGCACGTGTTGTCCTCACTTACGTGCTCACTGAGAAACTTCCCAGTGGGTCACCCATCCTAGAATTTCCCCAGGTCAAGCACGCTTAACCTTGGAGTCCTTATAGGATGAGCTTCCGAAAAGAAGATGCATCTTGGTGATATGAGTAGCACTAATCAAATCATATCAAACATACCAGGCACACACATTTTTGGGGATGTTACAATCTCCCCCACTTAGGATCCTTGCCGTCCCCGGCAAGGCCTACTTGAATCGAAACTCTGGGCAGTGTGGATCCAAGAGGGGCTCATACGGATTCAAGAGGTGACTCCCACCGACTCTGCGGTGTGCACTTTGTTCCGCACAGCACTTTGCTCCACACTTCCGGCCGGGTCCCGCTCTGATACCATTTGTAACGCCCCGAGCCCGAAGACCGGGTCTAACGCTATCAGATTTGACGGACTATCCCCACAAACCACCACAAGTCTTTCCAGCACGTGTTGTCCTCACTTACGTGCTCACTGAGAAACTTCCCAGTGGGTCACCCATCCTAGAATTTCCCCAGGTCAAGCACGCTTAACCTTGGAGTCCTTATAGGATGAGCTTCCGAAAAGAAGATGCATCTTGGTGATATGAGTAGCACTAATCAAATCATATCAAACATACCAGGCACACACATTTTTGGGGATGTTACACAAACACTAGCCTAAATCCGGCCTTATTCAATAACGGGCCGGAGACTAAGTTTTTACGGATGTCTGGGACATGCAGAACATCCATTAAGGTGAGTTCTTTGCCGGATGTCATTTTCAGCACCACCTTGCCGAGTCCAACCACGTTAGAAGTTGCAGAATTTCCCATGTACAACTTCCTTCCACTACAGGGAACATAAGATGAGAAACTTTCTCGATCTGCACAGATGTGGCGCGTTGCTTCGGTATCAATCCACCATTCCCTTGGGTTATCGTCCAATTTTGCAAGATTGGCTTCAAACACTACGGCGGACAGATCAAGCTCGACAGTCTAATGGGACAGCCTGTCTTCTACCACATTTGCTTGAGGACGGTTGCCATTCTCGGTTGTTTGTTTTGGGATGCCGACAGTCTCTAGCCATACGGCTGTGTTTGCCACAGCTTGTAACAACCTCCCTTGAACTTCTTGGCATTTTTGTTCCCCTTTTTAGCATTCCCGTAGCCTTCCTCTTCTTGCTGGTACTCGCTTCAGCCAAGTTCACCTTTGCCTCTACTGATGTAGTCCTGCCGCTCTTGCTTTCGGATTTCCGGTTGTCTTCCTCAATCCTTAGCCTTACGATCAGATCCTCGAGCTTCATTTCCTTCCTCTTGTGCTTGAGGTACATCTTGAAATCTTTCCATAGAGGCGGTAGCTTCTCTATAATGGCAACTACTTGGAAAGATTCCCGAGTTGCATTCCTTCCGCAATGATGTCGCAATGATCGCTGCAACTCACGTAATCGATCCATTACAAGCTCGGGAATCAACCATCTTGAAGTCTAGGAATCGGCCGACAATAAATTTCATAGTGCCGGCGTCTTCCGTTTTGTACTTCTTTTCAAGAGATTCCCAAAGCTCTCTTGCAGTCTTCATGCCACAGTACACATTGTACAGGGCATCATCTAACCCATTTAGAATATAATTGCGACACAGGAAATCGCTATGATTCCATGCGTCCAATGCTACTCTAGCTTGTGGGTCATCTTCATCTTCTGGAACCGTTGGCGGTGATTCTCGCAAGAATCGTGCCAAACTGAGGGTGGTTAGGTAGAACAACATCTTCTGCTGCCACCTTTTGAAATCTGTACCGGTGAATTTCGCCGGTTTCTCTGCATGGGTATGTATGGGAGCAGCAGGAGTTGGGTTAGGAGTATGAACGGGAGGTACAGAAGTTCCCGAGCCAGGGGGAGGAGTAGGAGCGGAGGTGGAGTCGGATGCCATTCTTTAAACACACAGAATATTGTCTTACGATTGTTGGAAAAATTGGGTGCATTTAAAAAATAGCTTTGAAAAAGAAACGGGACGGAAAATTATGTTTCAAAATAAGTCGAGGCAAGAGTTTGACTCTTTCTCCGTAAGACAATATTGCCCCGTATACGAGTGCTCACGGTCTACGGCAATTGTCCCCAAGATACAACGACTTTCGGAATTTCAGATTGCAGCACAACAACTCTGAAACTATCGGCCGAACTACTGAATACTCGGGATTTTCTTGGACTCGAAAAGCAAGACTTATGAATGCTAGGATGCTTTAGAGAATAGAATGCTTGAATGATTTGGATGGGAATGAAATGAGGAGGAGGGGGCTATTTATAGTTATTGAAGAGATGGGGTGTCTATTGGGAATAGACACAAATTGCACCCGTTAAATCTGGACCGTTGGATCTAAGCGAAATGGATGGAGGAGATCTGCTGGGTCGGCCCAACAGCCTTGACCCGCCTCTTCTAAGAGACATGGGTCGCCCATGCCTTTTCTCCAACCATCACAACCCAAGACCAAAACCGGATCAGTGCCATCCCTTGCTGAACATCCGCGCCTTGGCCCAATTGCCACTCAACCCAGCCGAACCTGGTCCGAGCCATCCCATACCCAGATTGGGCCAATTCCATTCGGCCAGCCCAAACCAAGCCACCCTACCTCGGCCCAACCATCCCACGCGAAGCATCCGCCGGTCCACACCCATTTGAACTGCACCGAGCCGAATTCCGTCAAAAGTTTAAGGCTCCTCAGCTCCCAGCGACCGATGCGAAGTGCAAAGTGCGCCCTAAACCGCCCTTCGCGCGCTTCGCGGGTTGTGGGTCCATTATGAGCTAGAACAAAACTAGCTCAATAGCCCACTTGGATGCATGGTTGTGCCAATGGCCCAACTAGGTTGGCCCAAGGAGATTAACTTGATGTCTCCTTCCTTGGATGCTCACATTAATAAAGTGAAGTAACTTCCCTTTTCCTAGCAATGTGGGATATGGTTCTTCCATTCCAACTTCTCTTCAAATAACAACATTAAGTTGCTCACTTTAACCATTAATTTCTCATTCACCCGAAATTGGTTTTGAGAAAATAAATATACCATTTTAATCTACACTAAATGTAGATTAATTATTTGCAACTTATTTCTATTTTTACAAAATAGAAACTTTTAAAAACTTGGTCAAATATTGGTCAAACACCAATAAAACTACCAATTTCTAACAACAGAAAATAGAGAGAGATAGGGGAGATCGGTTTGTGAGGAAAATTCAACTCAACGTGATTGGTTTTCTGTTAATTGTGTTTATAAGTCTATGTATTAGAGTCCAACTATTTTGGTAGATTATCACTACTCCTATTCTATCATAATCAATATCCCTAATTATGTGGGATATATACAAAACACTAAGGGCTCGTTTGGTAGGCCGATAGGATTAGCATGTATTAATAGGAAGGAGGTTATTAATCCAGTAATTAATAATACCACCCTTTTTTTAGGATAAATAAGAAGGGGATAAGACGTGTTCAGATGCTTATCTGGGTTGTACTTTGGATAATTACTACGATTGCATTTAATCTACCAAACATACTTTTATTGGACTAATAATCCTATCCGGTCATTTATCGACCTACCAAACGGCCCCTAAGAAAACAATATTCTATCAATATAACACAATACAAACTGTGTACATGGCCACGACATGGACTCTCAGTTGTGTTATTTTACTTGGCTTTCACCCCCCCCCCCTCAAGCAAAGCAGAATAGAACGAAGTTGAAGCTTGCCTGAAAGTAAAGTAAATCATGCAGAGGCAAGGCTTTTGGTAAAAATATCTGCAACCTGTTCCGAGGACGAAATGTGGTGCAGGCGGGAAGCCATGATGATGAAGCTCACGAACGAAATGAAGATCTATTTCAATGTGACGGGTGGGAGCATGAAACACCGGATCTTTGGACATGTGGAGTGCTAAAATGTTGTCACAAAAAAGAAGTGCTAGAGTAAGATGAAGGCCAAGCTCACGGAATAGGTACGAGAACCAACGGATTTCAGCTGACGTGGACGCGAGAGCGCTATATTCAGCCTCGCTACTTGATAGAGATTGTGTGTTGTTTTTTAGCGGTCCAAGCAACAAGATTAGGGCCAACAAAGACACATGCACCGGTAGTAGATCGACGGTCATCGGGAGAACCTGCCCAATCGACGAGCTAAAAAAGAGGCCGAGTGAGACTGTACCCTTGAGAAACCTGAATATGCGTTTTACTGCTTGCAAATGAGATGTGGGAGGAGCATGCATGAACTGGCATACCTGATTGATGGCAAAGGAGAGATCTGGTCTAGTGAGAGTGACATACTGAAGACCGCCGACCATGCTACGGTAGAGAATAGCATCGGGCAGAGGATCACCATCAAGAGCAGTTAGGTGAAGACCCGGGGCAAAGGGTGTCGGGGGCTGGTTTACTAAGGTGCATGTTGAATTTCTTGAGAAGATCAGATGCGTACCTAGATTGGTTCAAATGTAGATGAGTGGGCGTCCGAGTGGCTTCAACGCCCAAGAAGAAACTGAGAGGACCCAAACGTCTACTTTCAAAAGTAGAGCAAATAGAGTCAATGACGGCGTTGACGGAAGACGCACTAGAACCGGTAATAAGGATTCATCGACATACACAAGAATTGCCATTGTGGTTAATGTCGAACAAAAAGGGACGAATCTGCCCGACTATTAAAGAAGCCCAGGGTGAGAAGAAAGTCGTGCAGTCGGTGGAACCAAGCACCAGGGGATTGCTTGAGTCCATAAAGAGCTCGATGTAAACGGCATACATGATTCGGATATTGCGGGTCGCTAAAGCCAGGTGGATGAGACATATATACTTCCTCAGAAAGAATCCCATTGAGAAACACATTACGTACATCTAGTTGCTCAATTGGCCAGACCCGAGAGTGAACTAAAGAGAGAATAGTATGGATAGTTGCCGGTTTAATAACGGACTGAAGGTCTCGTCATAATCAATACCCTTTTATTGTGTATACCCTTGAGCTATAAGACGGGCTTTATAACGTTCAAGAGAGCCATCGACTTGCCCACCTTGTAAATCCAAGGACTACCCACAACGTTATGATTTGGCGGAAGGGGAACAAGAGACCATGTGCCATTTTTACGAAGGGCCGTAATCTCTTCTACCATGGCATGTTGCTAATGAACAATTGGGACAGCTTGTTTAAAGGTCTGAGGCTCGAAAAATTGGATGTCTTCTGTGGAAGCCTCAAAAGCAAAGTGGTGTTTAGGCCTAAAACTATGTTATGATCTTGCTAATTAAATCAAATTAATCTGTATATTGGGAAACAATTTGCAACAGAAAATGGACAAAAAGGTAATAGAATTATCAAGGAGAAGAGAAAGAAGAAATTAGGTTGAGAAACAGAAGAAGAATTGAGATTAAGAACAGAAGAATTTGGGTGAGAAGCAGAAAGAATTTTGGGAGAAAACTTTGTTAATTTTTCATTCATTCTGTAACCATCAATTCACGTTGTATATAACGTGATACAGTACAAGGCAATTCCCAATCCTACCCTTCTCATTTAACCAAAATAACAAATTAACCCTTCTACTAAACGAACCATAAAACCATTAAAGTAAAACAAGACTCAAGTACTTCAACGACAACGCATAAACAAAACGAAACTAACAGAAATACAAGCGACTACTAACGATTACCCTTAGTCATAACATTCCCCACTCCTTGAAAAAATCCTTGTCCTCAAGGATTTAACCAATCCGTCCTTGGTCCAGTTCACCAACATTCAAGCAAACGATGAGGATGGCAAGGGAGACAACCTCACCTGACTTAATTTCGAAGAACTTCATCTGTTTGAACTGCCAAAAAGCTTGCTCGACAACGATATCTAAGTTCTGAATCAAGTACCACAATATAAGTACATTACCACTAACATTTTTGTTGCATTGCGTTATCTCTTTATCTCCATTTTTTGGGTTGGACTTTCTCTCTGAGTAAGTCTCAAGTGAAGGAACTGCACCATATGCCATCATCGTGCTCACCACTAAACCAAGAGCAAAAAATCTGAAGCATCAGAAGCTCCTGAACTTCACTGTTGTCATGGATGAGCCTTGTTATGGCTTCAAAAAGAAGGATTCCAAGTATGGAACATATCATCTGAATAAAAACCCATGTTCCAAGTATTTCTCTGAAAAACCCATAAAACTGACAAAGAGTAGCTTGCCATTCTAAGGCCAATAGTGATGGGTAGAACAGAGAAATTGCGAAGACGGCAACCTTTGATAGCAAATGAGCAGCATCAATCATTACTGCAAGATATATGTCCTTAACCCCACCAGCCATTTCTTTGTCAATAAAAATGAAAAAGAGAACAACTGCAAATAAAAAAAAATTCTCTTTGTTGTAGAATTCTCGCTTGCATCACAGGAACTCATTTTACTATCTGAGAATTTATCAGGAGTACCCCCGCAATTTTTACTTCCCATGAATATTTTATCTCCAAACTTATCAACTTGCATGTACATGTTTAAGATTTTGCACATCCATCTGCTTGAAATGAATCTGAATTGTGGAAAAGATCTGATGAAAATGCTTGAGAGAACTGTAGGTTCAACTATTCCTGCGAGATTGCGATTGGGGATTGAAAAACACTGAGATGATTCCATTGTTGTTGACCTGCTTTCACATCGAAGACTCTTTGCTAAAACACCAGATAGATTTATCCACTTTCTTGAAATAAATTTTGTAAGAAAATAGGGATTGCTAATATCAGCAGCAATATAATGCCACATATGCCATACTTCTGGAAAATCATCATTAGCTTGATTACCCCACCAAATAAATAACATTAGCTCTCTCTTGCTCAGTTCAGCCCAACACCAACCATTGTTAGCCCAGCACCAACCATTGTTAGCTAACACTAGTATTAGGGTCTGAATCATGTTTATGTTTTTCTCTTTTGTAGATGGAACTTGCTGCTAATGTTGATTCGGTTGATGCCTCTCGAAGTATCCCTCCCAATTCCATCATCCCACCTGCACAAGCGTCAACTCCTAAGGTAATAGATTTGACCAACCTTCCCCCTCGTCCTGAAAAGAGAAAGAAATCAACTACAAAGAAAACAGTGGGAATAAAGAAAAATTATGAAATTTAATTGCTGCCAATGATCTATTTGGTCAGGTGTGATATGGAAGACAGTTTTCAAGCTACTGCCTTACTGTTATTAAGCATGGAACTTTCAGTTTTCGATTTTCAACTTTGTTTATGTAATGTAATCGTCCTATATTTTTTATTTGAACTTTGTTCCCCTATTTCAGTTAATTTGCTGTATAACTGAATATTTTTATTTGAACTTTGTTTATGTAATCGTCCTATATTTTGGTTTCATGAAAAAAATAGTTGTTGCATGTTTTATCTTTAGAAAAAATATATAGTAGTGTAACTTGTGGAACCGGACATGGACCGAACCATTGGAACCGGATCAATGTGACCGGTCCTGTAATGTAATGATCTGGTCCTGATCCTGAATTTAGGCAGAATCGAACAATTGGTCCGATTCTATTTTTTTGAAATTTTGATAAAATTCGGACCGTGAACACCCCTAACCACTACTACGGTGATGGAAAAAAAAATGTTGAATAAGGACATTTGAAAAGTTAAGTGATACTTCATTATTTTTGCCTTTTATATTGTATATATATACCTGGATTTGGAGATGGATTGAGAGTCATCCTAGGCAAGCAAACTTTGGCCAAGTTTTCTTTCTCTCAAGAAACACTCTTTTCCCTTCATCTTCAAATACCATATTGGTGTTCACATAAACTTCACCAAAGGGAAACATGAGTGAGCTTAGCATTATGTTCTTCCCATTCTTGGCTCAAGGTCACTTGATCCCAATACTGGACATGGCCAAACTGTTTGCATCCAGGGGTGTGAAAGCCACCATTATCACCACTCCCCTCAATGCTCATGTCTTTGCAAGAGCAAAGCCCTTAATTACCCTCCAAATAATAAAGTTCCCATCCCTCGAGGCTGGTTTGCCTGCGGGAATTGAAACTGCGGATCAAATCATCGCCTTGGATGAATTGTTGATTCCCAGCTTTTTTAAAGCCATTAGCATGCTCCAACAATCTCTAGAGCACATTCTCCAAGAATCACGCCCAAATTGCCTAGTAGCAGACTCGATCTTTCCGTGGACCACCGCTGTTGCAGCTAAGTTTAATATCCCAAGACTTGTTTTCTATGCAACAAGTCCGTTTGCGCTATGCGTAGAACATAGCTTGGAAGTCTACAAGCCTTTCAAGAATGTTTCGTCCGATTCAGAACCATTTCTCCTGCCTAATCTTCCCCACGAGATTAAGATGACTAAAGCACAGCTTTCTCCGGAGGAGAGACGAGAGACCGAGACATCACCGGGATTGGAAGCGTTCGAGCTTAAAATCAAGGAGGCGGAAGTCTCGAGCTATGGAGTCATTTTTAACAGCTTCTATGAGCTTCAACCTGATTATGCTGATTATTTCAGGAGCATCTGTGATAATGGGAGGATATTGCACATAGGACCAGTTTCTCTGTGCAATAGGAATTCCGAAGATAAATCTGAAAGAGGATACAAATCAACCATTGATCAACATGAATGTCTCAAATGGTTAGATTCAAGGAAACCCAATTCAGTTATTTATGTGGGTTTTGGAAGTTCGACCACTTTTACCCCTAGTCAATTGCATGAGATTGCTATGGCACTCGAAGCTTCTGGCCAAGACTTCATTTGGGTAATAAGGGAAGTGAAAAATAACGAAGAAGATGGGCTGCCTGAAGGATTTGAGGAGAGAGTAAAAGGGAAAGGATTGATCATAAAAGGGTGGGCTCCACAAGTGTTGATTCTGGATCACGAAGCGGTAGGCGGATTCATGACTCACTGCGGGTGGAATTCTATTATGGAAGGAGTGTGTGGTGGGGTGCCAATGGCAACGTGGCCATTTTTTGTCGAGCAATTCCACAATGAAATGTTTGTGACGGAGGTTTTGAGAACCGGGGTTGCTGTTGGTGTGCTCGAATGGAGTAGGAAGAATAGTGATGGCGTAAAAAGGGAAGCCTAGAGAAGGCTGTGAAGAGTTTAATGGAAGGGAAAGAAAGCGGGGAAATGAGGAAGAGGGCAAAGGAGCTTAAGGAGGCGGCTAAAAGAGCTGTTGAAGAAGGTGGATCATCTTATTCTAGTTTAACTACATTGATTCAAGATTTGAGCAGCAATCCCAAGCTCTGATGCATTCAAGAGAAAATCCGAGTTGAGTCCCCATGACTAGCTACAAATGTACGTGATCTTAAGTTGTTGTTGTTTTCGTTGTTGTGTGTTTTTGCTGGAGAAAATCCGAGTCGAGTCCCCAAGACTAGCTACAAATGTACGTGATCTTAAGTTGTTGTTGTTGTCGTTGTTGTGTGTTTTTGTTGGAGAAAATCCGAGTCGAGTCCCCAAGACTAGCTACAAATGTACGTGATCTTAAGTTGTTGTTGTTGTCGTTGTGTGTTTTTGTTGTTGTTCAATCAAGTAAGAAGAGCGCTGTTAAAGTAAAGAAAGCTAGATTTTGGGTATTACTCCTTCTATCCCGAATGACCAAAAAAATTTCAACCAGAAATTTCAAATTTGCTATTGATAAATAAAGAGTAAATTTGAAAAAAAAAAATTGGTCATTCATTATAGGACAGAATAGATATTTACTATGTGTTTGCAAGCAATAAAGAAGGATAAAAGGCAAGATCAGACTTGCAGATTGATGACGCCAAAAAAATCAGGGTCTGAACGGTTAAGAATATCTGACAGGATATATTTAGTTGGTTGCTGTACCTAGAAACACAACACAAATGAAGCACCGTTAAGGTCAAAGTTGGATGTTAATCCAACTCAGGCCCTCGGGTGTGAGAGTAAGAATACTGAGATTTAGAAGGCTTGGAATGCCTTAAATGTGTGTGAGTGTTTAGGGTTTGAGAGTAATATGGCTTACAATGTATATTTGGAACTTACCTTGTCCAAGGGGACAAAGGTCTTCTATTTATAGGCAATGGGGAGCTGCTGTTTGGTCTTTGACGCATACACGTATCCGCATCTGATTGGGTCTGTCAGGGAAGGAAGATTCACCGTCAGAGGGGATGTCGCTGATATGGACAGGAGCCGTGTATCCGGCGCGGCGCATTAAATGCAATAGTAGGTGCTTGACTAAGCCGCATTAAATCCGATGGGAGTGAGCCGACTACTTGCATGTCAGAGCCAGTAAGATAACTTGCTCACTAAGCCTTGGTATTTAACCGGGAGGCTGGTGAAATAACCGGGAGGCAGGTTTGAGTCCGCAGTCAATATCTTAGGCGCGGTCAACTATGTTGACGCGGGCACGTATTGAGCGGTCACCATGTCCGCGGTCACGGGAGTCTGGGAGGAGATCGCCGGAGAAGATCGCAGTCTTGACCTGGTCAGTCTAGGGAGTGCCACTTCATGCTGGGCCTTTGGACCAGACCGAGCTTGGGTCCGGTCTAGCTGGTCCGGGCTCATCACAGGAGGTTGAGGTAGAAAATTCCATATTGTCTAGGAGAAGAAAAATACTCTATTGGGCATTATGTCAAACAGGTTATGAGCATGTACGCTGGGTTTGAATTCGGTACGCATCTGTGGCTTAATCTTCATGGTTGAAACATAAACATCTAAGTTTCATGCTACTACCAGCATGAAGCTTAATTCAGAGCAGAACTAAAGCGAGGACAAGATAATGAGTTCTTAAAATAAACTGATGACGCCAAGCTTTTCAGGGTCAGGAGCGGTTCAAGAATATCTGGCTAGGATATTTTGATGGTTTGCTTGTACCTAGATCACAACACAAATAAGCACCGTTAAGGTCAAAGTTGGATGTTACTCCAACTCAGACCCTCGGGTGTGAGAGTAAGAATACTGAGTAATAAGGCTTTGAATACCTTGGAGTGTGTGTGTGTGTTTAGGGTTTAAGAGTATTATGGATTACTCAATATATTTGAAACTTACCTTGTCCAAGGGGACAAAGACCTTCTATTTATAGGCAATGTAGTGGTGCTTGTTGATGTAAGCAATGAGATCAGCCCTAGGGGGCACTTTGATATTTGACCAGCTACACGTGTCCGCAGCTAATTGGCCCTGTCAGGGAGGGAACATTGACTGTCAGAGGGGGCATGGCTGAAAGGGACATGAGCTGTGTAGATGGCTTGGCACATTAAATGAAATAGTAGGCGCCTGACTGAGCCGTATTAAATGCGTGATGGGGGAGCCGGCAACTTGCATGTCAGAGCCAGTAAGCTAACTTGCTCAGTAAGGCTTGATATTAACCGGGAAGCAGACATGTGCCCGCGGTCAACATCGTGGCCGCGGTCAAAGGTATTTAACGCGGGCACAGATGGAGCGGTCATGCCTCCTGCGGGCATGGGTTCCTGCGGACATACAATCTGCGGGCACGGACCCAACGGTCATAGGTCGTGCGTGCATGAATATAGCGGTCAGGATCCTTCCGGTCTTTGATAGGATTAATGCGGGGAGGGACATGGTCTTGACCTCAAGGGCCTATCTGTCCGCGGTCTTCCTCCCCAGCGGTCTAGGTACTGCCACGTCACTGGTTCCTTGGACCAGACCGAGTGCGGGCCCGGTCCAGTAGATCCGGGCTCATCAATGGCCCCTAGCTCCGAGTGTGATTATTTATGGTCTGAGCGAGGAGGTACTAGAAATTCGGTTGGATTAGACCGCCGCTTTGGCGAGCACCAGTGTTAGCGTTTTTGTTGCTTGCTGCTTGGCCCCATGGGCCAATGGGAACGTTCGGGAGGCACCAGTGAGAGACACGTGGCCCATTGCATGCTGTGCCTCCCAGTTAATCAAGTGGGCCCCTGGGCAGATGAAAAGACGGGGCGTGGTACGTACAGGGGTACGTGTCAGTCATCCAAGGGGGGTAATAAATGCTCAATCGGCGGAATTTTCGAATTTTCAAACGTTTGGAGACGGTTCAGGGTTCGAGGTGTGGTTTGTGGGCTAATTAATACGGGTTAATGGGTTAACCCGTATAGGTAGGCCTTATAAATACCAAACCCTTAAACCTCAAACCCTTTTTACTGTTTCCAAACCTTCAAAGAGCCCTTGAGAGAGAAATTTCTTGCTGCGAATTCTGTGCTAGTATTCTCCGAATCCAACCTTCAAGTCTTTCTTCGTAAGTAATTTTGGGGTGTTTCTTCTGTGTTTCTTCTTCATCTCTTTCTTTTTTTTCTTTTCTGGGTTTTGTAAAATGACTACTCGCGAATTTGGACCCCGCCGTCCCGTAGAATTAGGAGATGGATCCACCCCTGATATCTTTGCTGTCTGTAAACGGACTGGGGGGATTTTTAGGAAGGTAGGATTGGGGTGGCTAAGGCTGTCCCTGCATTGCTTTTTGTATTTCTGTGAGAAAGACGATTGGGGGCCGTTCGTCCCACCCCGGTTGTGGGAGGCCAAGAGGAAGTATATTTACAACCGTGATGTACTGGTGTTGGGGGATCACCGTAGGCTAAGAAATTTTGTGATGGGGGTTTTGTGCAAATTTCCCCGCGAGAGAGATCAGGCTTTGAACACCGTTGAATTAGTGAGGAGAGCGATTCGCGTCCCCGAAGTAATTTGTGACTGGGAAAAGTGTGAACTGATGGATCCTGAACAAACCAATGCTTCGCGGGCACCGGGCACGGACCTGAATGACCCTTTGGATGTTCTGCCCCTGAGGACCATATTTCCCAATGTGCCCGCGGCCCCTAATAACCCAATCGATCTGAGTAGCAGCGAGGAGCTGGAGCCTCTGAATTTTGAGGCGACTGGAGGCGGGGAGAATGAGGCTGAAGTAACCTCTGCCAGTGTTGATGCCACCGGTCTCTTTGGCTCGTCGAGCTCGGAGATCGAGGAGGATGACCGCGAGGTTGAGGATAGGAGGGCCGCGGGGACCTCCAAGAGGGCTAATGAGACTACGAACATAGTCGATGCTTTTTCTGACCCTGACTCCGAGGAGGAGATAGTGGTGGCTCCTGCTCGGAATAAAGGCAAGAGGCCAGCTGCTGAGGTGAACCCTGGCCGTGGCCGCGGTAAGAAAGCCAAGGAGGTGGCTACTATTGACTGGGAGGAGGATATATATGAGATCTATAACGTTGACCGCAACGCCTTCCGTGTCCGCACACTGGGCCATATCCAAATAAAGGGGAAGGACAAGCTGAGGCAAGAGACCATAGCGGATGTCCGCGAGGACAACAAGGCCTGCGTTTTTTATGGTGCCCAATTTGAGAATGGCCTGAGATTGCCCCTGGACCCCTTTTTCTACTTTTTCCTGGAGTTCAACGGCTGCCTTCCCATGCACCTGACTCCTAATGCCATCAGGGTCATTGTCTCCTTTATAGCTGTTTGCAGATTCTTAGGTTATGAACCTACCCTGGCCGGGCTTTACGCCTATTATCAGAACCAAATCAGCCGGGGCATCCTGAGCTTGAAGGCTAGGAACTATTATACCAGGACCTTCTCTCCCCCATCGAACAAATTTGACCAATGGAATCAGAGGGATATTTTGGTCATTGAGTCTAGATTTGGTTGGCCCTTCTCCAAACCCTCAAGTCCAGTCCCGATGAAGGTGGCCGCTAACAAGTATCCAGACCCATCCTCTGCCGATGCCATGCGCTGTGCCATAGAGAGATATTTGGCCACGTATCTTGACCGCGGGGAGGAGCCCGTTTATGATGTGGGTTCCATAGTTGAAGATGAGCCCCTCTTGATCTACTCGGGGGTGGCTCCTCGCAGGGAGGGCGCCCCACATGCCCCCAGAGTAGAAATAGAGCCCTTGCCCCGTGACCCTGATTGGAGGGTGCACGAGCACTACCAATTTGAGGTCGAATGTAGGACCTGTATGTTGGGCGCTGAGTGCGATCCTCCAGAACTCATCGGTCTCTGATTCTTTTTGTAAAACTGTTGCTAATTTATTTTGCCTTTGATTTTTTGGACTGTCTTCTAATCATTTTTCTTTTCCTCCAGAGTAGATTCAGAAGAGTACAATTTCTGATGCCCCCCCTAAGTGCTGCTCAGATGAAGGCCAAAAATATGAAGGCCAACAAGGAAGCTGCTTTGAAGAGGCAGCATGAATTGGGAGGTGTCCCGGGCAAGGACAAAACTGTGCCCGTGGTAAGCAGAAGAAGCGGGGATCCTCTGTCTGCCCCCAAGGTTATCAACACCACGGGGAATCTGCCTCCACCCCCCCGGGGTCCTCCTCCAGCCCACGCTGTCCGGGTTCCCTCTCCAGGCCGCACTATTTCTTCCGGCCATCACGTGGATTCCCGGAAGAGGAATGAAAGGGATGAGGAGGAGGGGCAAGGACATAGGATCAAAGCTTCAGAAAGTTGGGGATGCTCCTCCCCGGACTACCACTGCTCCAGCTGTCCTTTCATCCACTTCTCCCCCCATTGGGGGGTCAATCTGCTCGGTTGCTTACCCGGTGGCCCCTCTGACCACCCGCGAGGAGACTCTGGCCGTCAGAAGAAAGCTATCTGATGTGCCCACTGTAACTGGGGTGGACATTTACACCCGGAATTCAGCCAATGCCTCAGTGGGGATCGGGCTGGTGAACCGTCTCTACTCCCCGGACTTCTACAAAAATGTGGTTGCCGAGGAGAATGCCTCTGCCCTGGTGGGGGATATAGGCCTTGCTCTGACCGAGGTAGATAATCGTCTTTCTCTTTGCCTTCACCCTTTCCCCCCCTTTCGATCTTTGACTAATTCTCACTCTCCTTCCCCGCATGTGAGCAATAAAGTGCTGCGGCTGCGGGAGAGCTGCGATAGCTTATCCGCCGATGTGGAGAATAAGACCTCCATTTTGGCGGCCAAACTCCGCGAGCTGGAGTAGGCTCAAGAGAGGGCTGGGACTTTGAACTCCCTCATTGATGCCAAGGATAAAACCCTGTCCACTCAGGAGGCCGACCTGAAGGGTTTCCAGGATAGGGTGACAGAGTTGGAGAAAGCCCTTGACAAGGCGAAGAGTCAGCGGGATGAGCTCCGCGGGCATAAGGCCGAGTGGGAGCCTAGGAACAAAGAGCTCGCGACCAAGCTGGAGGCCACTACAAGGAAAATCGATTTTAGCTACGGCAAATTCCGTAGCTAAATTGAAGATTCCGTAGCTAAATCGTGTTTAGCTACGGATTTGTTCCGTAGCTATTCCGTGGGTGCAGGTTTGTCGCTAAATTGGGCGTCGCTGTTTTGTAGCTATTTTAGAGACGGATATGTTCGTCTCTAATTTAGAGACAGATATAGCCGTCTCTAAATTAGAGACAGATATGTCCGTCTCTAAATTAGAGACAGATATGTCCGTCTCTAAATTAGCTACAGATATATTCGTCGACGGATTAGCGACAGATTTTCCGTCTCTATTTAATTTGTCATTTTATTTTTCGAACCATTTTAGCGACAGATATTTCCGTAGCTAAATTGAATTTTTTTAAAAAAAAAATTTATATATATATTTAAAAATATATATTAATATATTTTAAATATATATATATATATATTTAAAATATATTAATATATATTTTTAAATATATATTAAATCAATCCCTTAACTTTTTTTATTCTCAATTAAGTCCCTTCATTTTATTAATTTCAAATCAGCCCCTTAACTTTTATTATTTTCAAATCAGTCTCCCAAATTTCTTTTATACACAAATCAGTCCTCAAACATCCACCACCAATCACCACCAAGAACCACCAGCAGCCACCATCAAACACCAAATCTGTAAAAATAAAAATTACAATACTAATACTAAGATTCCAAAATTTTGAATCTTTACAAAATCACCAAAAAAATCAAAATCAAAATTCAAGCAAATCGAAAACTGAGTTTCCAAAATTAAGGCAAAATTGAAATCAAAACACCCAAATCTGGGTTTACAAAATCTCAAGCAAAACCAAAATCAAACTGAATGCCACGGCTGCGTGTAATCGTGGGACGGTGGTCATGGCGTGTGAAGAAGAATCGGTGTGGCGGCGGAATAGGACGTTGGCGAGACACCGCTGCAAATTCCGGCGAAATGTGAATTCAATTTCGAAGATTCAGTAAATATATACACAGATATAAACATACAGATCAATAGAGAGATCAAAAATTAGGGATTTTACCTCCTCCGATAGGGTTGAGTTCACTGTTTCTCCGCCGTGAATCCCGGCCTTGGGTTTCTTCTCTGCCGGAGTTTCTCGGCGACATGGGAATTTCTTCTCCTCAGCCGGCTTCTTCTCAGCGCCATAGGTCACGGTAGTGGTGGCGGCGGAAGGTGAAGAGATAATAGGGAAGGGGGAGGCGTTTGTGTTTGTTGAAGGGAGAGAAATAGAGAGAGAAATAGAGAGAGAAATAGAGAGAGTGACGGAGGTCGAAGATCTCTGCATCTGTGATGGCACCGGCGACGTGAAGAAGACGGTGAGGGCTGAGGGAAATGAGAGAGATAAACCGTGCCTCTGTAATTTGTAATTCAAAATGAAGAGAGAGAGAGAGAGAGAAATCGGGAAGGGAGTAAATGGGTTTGTGTGGATTAATATGGGCCATTTGATTTATTGTTATGAACGGTTGGATCTTGCTTTGGCCATAATCCGCGTGAAATTTTAAAATCCAATCAAACAATGCCACATCACACGTACTTATATTTATTCACACTATATTATACAATAACTAAAATATTTATGTCTAATATTAAGAATAATAATATTTATTATTAATAATATTTATTAATAAATTATTAATTATATAATTATATAATTAATTAATATTAATATTAATTATATAATCATTAATAATATTAATAATAGTATTAATAATAATTAGAAATTTTTATTATTTTTTATTGAATAGGAAAAAATATTTTAGATTTTTTTTATTACTGAAATTTTAAAATCCAATCAAACAATGCCCCAAAGACTGCTTCCCTCTTCCTCGCATAGACAGATTGGTGGATTCTATAGCCGACCACAGAGTATTGAGCTTTATTGATGCATACTCCGGCTACCATCAGATCCAAATGGCTCCTGAAGATGTCCGCTCCGTTGCTTTCATCGCTGCGGGCAAGACTTATTGTTACAAAATGATGCCCTTCGGGCTAAAAAATGCAGGAGCCACATATCAATGAATGGTCAATCTGGTCTTCAAAAACCAACTAGGCAGAAATCTTGAGGCCTACATTGACGATATGGTTATAAAAACTAAGGAAAACTCCCACGAGCTCGACGTGGAGGAAACCTTCAAAAACTTGCGCCGCAATAACATGAAGCTAAATCCCCTTAAGTGCGCTTTTGGGGTCAAGGCGGGCAAGTTCCTCGGATTCATGGTCAATCAAAGAGGGATAGAGGCTAATCCAGAAAAAATCCAAGCCCTATTGGACATGAAACCTCCTGCTTGCGTGAAGGATGTACAAAAACTCAATGGTCGCATCACCGCACTTGGCCGCTTCATCTCGCGGTCAGCAGAGAGATGCCTCCCCTTCTTCAAAACTCTAAAAGGGGGGAAGAAGCCTGATGAATTTGCATGGAATCAAGAATGCCATCAAGCTTTTGAAGAACTTTTTCTGTTTTTAGAAGTTACTGATCTGGCACCGGGCTGCTGAGTAGAGGTGGCTGCCCGAGGTATGTCTTGACTTCTTCAAAAGCTTGATGGCATTCTTGATTCCATGCAAATTCATCAGGCTTCTTCCCCCCTTTTAGAGTTTTGAAGAAGGGGAGGCATCTCTCTCGACCGCGAGATGAAGCGGCGAAGTGCGGTGATGCGACCATTGAGTTTTGTACATCCTTCACGCAAGCGGAGGTTTCATGTCCAATAGGGCTTGGATTTTTCTCGGATTAGCCTCTATCCCTCTTTGATTGACCATGAATCCGAGGAACTTGCCCGCGACCCCCAAAAGCGCACTTAAGGGATTTAGCTTCATGTTATTGCGGCGCAAGTTTTGAAGGTTTCCTCCACGCCGAGCTCGTGGGAGTTTTCCTTAGTTTTTATAACCATATCACAATGTAGGCCTCAAGATTTCGCCTAGTTGGTTTTTGAAGACCAGATTGACCATTCATTGATATGTGGCTCTGCATTTTTAGCCCGAAGGCATCATTTTGTAACAATAAGTCTTGCGCCCGGCGATGAAAGCAACGGAGCTGACATCTTCAGAGCCATTTGGAATCGATGGTAGCCTGAGTATGCATCAATAAAGCTCAATACTCGTGGTCGGCCATAGAAATCCACCAACTGGCTCTGCGAGGAAGCAGTGGAGCTGCTTTGGGGCATTGTTTGATTGGATTTTAAAATTTCAGTCTTCAGGAGCCATTTATTATTAATAATATTTAAAAAAATTTTATTGACTAGAAAACAATATTTTAGCCTTTGTTAATCAGTGATTTTTTTTAGAAAAAGTTATAGAAAAAAAGATAGAAAAAAACTAAACAAATGAAAGTATATAGAAGAAAAGTCAAAAGAGGGACGGACTACCCTATATTTATTTTTTATTTTTTTAAATTTTTCTATTGACTAGAAAACAATATTTTAGCCTTTGTTAATCAGTGGTTTTTTTTAGAAAAAGTTATAGAAAAAAAGATAGAAAAAAACTAAACAAATGAAAGTATATAGAAGAAAAGTCAAAAGAGGGACGGACTACCCTATATTTATTTTTTATTTTTTTAAAAAATTTTATTGACTAGAAAACAATATTTTAGCCTTTGTTAATCAGTGATTTTTTTTAGATAAAGTTATAGAAAAAAAGATAGAAAAAAACTAAACAAATGAAAGTATATAGAAGAAAAGTCAAAAGAGGGACGGACTACCCTATATTTATTTTTTATTTTTAAATTTTTTTTTTATTGACTAGAAAACAATATTTTAGCCTTTGTTAATCGGTGGTTTTTTTAGAAAAAGTTATAGAAAAAGATAGAAAAAAACTAAACAAATGAAAGTATATAGAAGAAAAGTCAAAAGAGGGACGGACTACCCTATATTTATTTTTTATTTTTTAAAAAAAATTTTATTGACTAGAAAACAATATTTTAGCCTTTGTTAATCAGTGGGTTTTTTTAGAAAAAGTTATATAAAAAAAGATAGAAAAAAACTAAACAAATGAAAGTATATAGAAGAAAAGTCAAAAGAGGGACGGACTACCCTATATTTATTTTTATTTTTTTAAAATTTTTTTATTGACTAGAAAACAATATTTTAGCCTTTGTTAATCAGTGGTTTTTTTTAGAAAAAGTTATAGAAAAAAAGATAGTAAAAAACTAAACAAATGAAAGTATATAGAAGAAAAGTCAAAAGAGGGACGGACTACCCTATATTTATTTTTTATTTTTTTAAAAATTTTTATTGACTAGAAAATAGAATTTTAGCCTTTGTTAATTAGTGGTTTTTTTTAGAAAAAGTTATATAAAAAAAGATAGAAAAAAACTAAACAAATGAAAGTATATAGAAGAAAAGTCAAATTTAGAGACAGATACTAAATCTGTCTCTAAATTTTAGAGACGATGTTGAATACGTCACTAAATTAGAGACGGATTCAAAAATCTGCCTCTAAATTAGAGACGGGTTAAAATCTGTCTCTAAAGTTTAGAGACGGATTCGAATTTGTCTCTAATTTAGAGACGAATTCTGAATCTGTCTCTAATTTAGAGACGGATTCTGAATCTGTCTCTATTTTAGAGACAGATACAAAACCCGTCTCTAAAATTTAGAGACGGAATCAGATTTCGTCTCTAAATTAGAGACGGATTCGGATTCTGTCTCTAAATTAGAGACGGATTCGGATTCTGTCTCTATATTAGAGACGGATTCAGATTCTCGTCCTTCTAATTAGAGACTCCGATTCATATTCGTCTTCCGAATTAGAGACGAAATCCGAATCCGTCTCTAATTTAGAGACGGAATCCGAATCCGTCTCTGATTTTTGGTTCTGTCTCTAATCTGTCGCCAAATTAGCTACAGATTTCGTCCGTCTCTAAATTTCCGTCTCTAAATCCGGTTTTCCTTGTAGTGGGCCATGAAGGTGACCGTGGAGACCTTGGAGAAGAAGGTGGATGAGCTGTCCGAGCAGCTGCTTCCATACAAACGGTTGGAGGCGGAGGGGAAGTCCGCTCTGGATGATGTCCGCAAGGAGGCGGTGGAAGAATATAAGAACTCCGAGGAGTTCAAAACTGCTCATCTGGGAATCTCGCTCGCATGTGAGGCGGGGTCCTGGACACGGATTCGGAACTTCGCGGCCACGGCAAGTTTTTCTGCAGTGTGAGCCGGGCCGTGATTGGCTCGCTTGTTGCAGTATGCCGAATGCTGCCCGGCACGCGTTAGTTCCTCCGTCCGAGGGTGAGATTAAAGGTTTGGGAGCTGTCCGGCCTCCGCCTCGCCCCCGCGTGGAAGTAAGCGCCTCGGCCCGATTGGAGAGCCGGATGAGCCTGCGATTTGGGAGAACCCGATATCACTGGGATGCCCTCGCTCGCGTTCTTCCAGTGGGCTCGCCATAGGTGATCTCTTTCCTCGCCGGGCACCCCTGCTCCGCCTCGCCGAGCCTTCCTCCGATCCTATTACTGCAGGTGCTCGTGACTAGCCTTCCCTCTCCCACTCCGACTTCAGATGCGGGCACAGAAGGTGCGACCACAGAGTCCACGGAGGCCCCCAAAGATCAAACTTCCTTAGTATAGGTCTTTTTTGTTTCTTTTTTATAATAGATTAGGACCCTTGTAAATACTTATTTTTCCTTAATACAAGAATTTTTCTTCCCTTCCTGTATTTGTTTATCTTAATTGCTCGTCTTGTAGGCTATTTTAAGTATTTAGCAATTTTCGAGCACATTAGTACTTGCCTTCTTGCTTCTTACTTTTTTCAGCGTTTTTGACTAACAATTAAATTTTATACTCTCTTTCTGCGGTCAAAAGCTTAATAGGCCCTTTGCCCGCATTTTTTGAGTTTTCCTAACTCTTTATTCAAAACCCCTTGAGGTTTTTAGTGAGAGTCAGCCCTATTTCTCTGTGACCGCGTTTGTTTAGCCTTGTGGCAAATTTAGGGGTCTTGACCCAGTTTGTCTGTTTGGCTTTGTTAAACTCTTTTGATCACTCCCATCCATTTACACTTATTCCCAGCCTTGCGAGCCGTGGTGTAAGTCAAAAGTAACCAAGGCAAGCTACTTTCATAGGGCATGTAGAAGGTGGCCGTGAGGCTATTGTCTACGCATCAGTAGGTAGGAGCATATTTAGCATAGAGGCCCTTTAACCTACCGGCAACTGTATCCCCTTATTGGAGGTTCACGCTTTTTGACCCTTTATTCAAAACCCCTTGAGGTTTTTTGTGAAGGTCTCATGGCGATCAGGTGAACGGGCTTATATGTAGGCCTTTGTCACATACAGGCATACGAGTAACGGCCCTAACGAGGACCTTCGCGCACTGAGCGGGGCGGACTTTCGGTCTTTGTCCCGCCGGCATCTATATCCACTTATTTTTTGTGGTGTCACACGGGCAGGACGGAGTATCCTCCCCGCGATCTAGTACGGACGTAATGGCCCTTTGTACACATATAGGCTTGCGGATCTTAAAGGATCTTTGCGCATCAGTAGGTAGGAACTCATATGTTGGCTCTTTAACCTACTGGCATCCGCTTGCGGGCATCCACTCTAGCTTTTGAGGCTGGTGGGAATAGGTTTTTGCATCAAAATATGATGATAACTTCTCACTTATATATATATAGGGGTCTATACTCCCTCTAAAAATTACAAAGATTTCAAAAGAAGTATCTTTTAAGGTGATCGCTATTCCAAGCGTGCTTGAGCTCTGCTCCTTCCCTTGGTCGCAATATGTAGGTACCCTCCTTGACTATTTTGGTAACCTCATATGGTCCTTCCCACTTCGGGGAAAGTTTATTGAAACCGGGTTGGGCCCCTTGGACCTCTACGCTTCTAAGTACCCAATCTCCAACTGAAAAACTCCTCTTATTCACCCTTTTATCGTGGTGTTTCTTCGCTTTTTGCTTGTAGTTCACCATTTTTTCATATGTCCGCATTCTCTTTCCTTCGAGATCGTCCAGGTCACACCTTCTGTTTGGCTCGTTTTGAGACTCGTCTAAGTATGTGACTCTGTACGAGGGTAGGGCAACCTCAACTGGAGCCATTGCCTCTGACCCATACGTGAGCGAGAAAGGAGTTTCACCTGTAGAATTTCTTATAGTTGTGCGAACAACCCATAATGCGGTCTGGAGCTCATCCAACCATCGTCCTCCTCGCCCCTCCAAATTTTTCTTTAGGGCGGTCAGGACTAGCTTGTTTGCGGCCTCAGCCTGGCCGTTTCCTTGAGGATAGGCAACTGCAGATTTGCGGTGTTGTACTTTCATTCTCTCACACTCCGCGGTGAACTTTGCGGAGAACTGAGTGCCATTATCTGAAATTATTGCTCGGGGAACTCCAAATCGGCAATAGATGTGGTCGTGGACGAAATTGATAGTATTCTCCTCGGAGATGGTAGCTAAGCCCTTGGCTTCTGTCCATTTAGTAAAATAATCCACCTTCGCCACAACAAAGATACTTAATGCTTTCCTCTAGCAAGCTTGGAAATGGTCCAATAAGATCTATCCCCCACGTATCAAACGGCCACGATGGTACTACCAAAGTCTGCTCTGTTGATGGTAGTCTAGGAATGTCCGCAAATCTCTGGCACTTATCACACTTTCTGACGTACTCTTGTGCATCCCTCCTCATCGTAGGCCAAAAGAAACCTTGGAATTTGATTTTATCTGAGAGAGTGCGAGCACCTGGATGTCTGTCACAAACTCCTTCATGGACCTCATAGAGTAAGTTGGTGACCATGTGAGTTTTGACGCATCTCAGCAAAGGCTTGGTGAATGATCGTCGGAAAAGTACCCCTTCGAGGACGAGGTATTTCGCGGACACCGTTCTGATGGCTCTAGCCTTTACTGGATCCTCGGGGAGGGTTTGTTTCTCGATGTAATCCTTGATCTCATCTACCCAGTCCCTTACTTGATCCTCAAGATTGTTTATCTGAATTCGATCTATAGCAGGTCTTTCTGTGAACTCAATCTGGCAATCTGTTTCTAATTCCTCAATTTCTTGATCGGTTATTCTGGAGAGGAGGTCAGCTTCCACATTATCCTCTCTCATGACTTGGTTCAGCTCATAGTAGGTGAAATTTTTGATGAGAGTTTTTGCAAGGCCGCAGTACTGAGTTAGCACTGGGTTGATAGTATTATACTCCCCCCTAATTTGATTAACTATGAGCTGAGAGTCACTATTGATCTCTATATTCTGAACTCCCAAGTCTCTTGCCAATTCCATGCCTGCTATAATTGCTTCATACTCAGCCTGATTGTTAGATGCCTCGAACTTGAACCTTAAGGCCCTCTTAAATTTCTCCCTGCAGGGTGCGATTAGAAGTATGCCCGCGCCACTAATTAGCTTGCTCGCAGAGTCGTCCACATATAAAATCCATACCTCCTCTGGACGCTCCCTTGGCTGTATAATTTCTGTGCTCGGGCTACTTGGGACTTCTTCAGATTCTGCCCGCTTTCTATTTCCCAGGTCGCTGTCCGCCATCCTGAATGATGATTCTACTACAAAATCTACTAAGGCCTGCGCTTTGATTGTCTTTCTCGGGGAGTAGGTGATCTGGAACTCAGTGAGCTCGATAGACCAAGCTAGCATTCTCCCCGAGGACTCTGGTTTGTGTAAAACCTTTCTAAGCGGGGCCTCAGTCAGTACAGTTATAGGGTGTGCAGAAAAGTAAGCTCTTAATTTTCGAGCAGATACAAGCAAGGCGTAAGCTAACTTTTCTATATTAAGATAACGCCTTTCTACGACGGACAACGCCTTAGATACATAATAAACTGGTTTTTGGGAGTTATTATCCTCCCTTACAAGAACAGCAGCCTACCGCGGATCGTAACTTCTAAAAACAGAAAAAGTTCTTCCCCGGGCACCGGGCTGCTGAGTAGAGGTGGTTACCCGAGGTATGTCTTGACTTCTTCAAAAGCTTGATGGCATTCTTGATTCCATGCAAATTCATCAGGCTTCTTCCCCCCTTTTAGAGTTTTGAAGAAGGGGAGGCATCTCTCTGCTGACCGCGAGATGAAGCGGCCAAGTTCGGTGATGCGACCATTGAAGTTTTTGTACATCCTTCACGCAAGGTGAGGTTTCATGTCCAATAGGGCTTGGATTTTTTCTGGATTAGCCTCTATCCCTCTTTGATTGACCATGAATCCGAGGAACTTGCCCGCCTTGACCCCAAAAGCGCACTTAAGGGGATTTAGCTTCATGTTATTGCGGCGCAAGTTTTTGAAGGTTTCCTCCACGTCGAGCTCGTGGGAGTTCTCCTTAGTTTTTATCACCATGTCATCAATGTAGGCCTCAAGATTTCTCGCCTAGTTGGTTTTTGAAGACCAGATTGACCATTCATTGATATGTGGCTCCCGCATTTTTAGCCCGAAGCGGCATCATTTTGTAACAATAAGTCTTGCCCGCAGCGATGAAAGCAACGGAGCGGACATCTTCAGGAGCCATTTGGATCTGATGGTAGCCGGAGTATGCATCAATAAAGCTCAATACTCTGTGGTCGGCTATAGAATCCACCAATCTGTCTATGCGAGGAAGAGGGAAGCAGTCTTTGGGGCATGCCTTGTTGAGATCCGTGAAATCAACACACATCCTCCACTTGCCGTTGGATTTTTTGACCATAACCACATCGTCACCATTTCGATAGGTAATCTCCTTTATTATCCCCGCTTTGAGTAATTTTTCCACCTCTTCCTTGATTGTCATTTCTTTCTCCGGAGAGAAGTACCTTGATTTTTGATGAATGTTTTTGAAGGATGGGTCCTCATTGATTTTATGGAGGATCACGTCCTCGCTGATTCCTTGCATATCCTCCACTCTCCAAGCGAACACATCACAATTTGCTCTAAGGAACTCGATGAGTATCCTTCTCTCCTCGCAGTGAATTTCTAGCCCAACCTTAACAGTTTGCTCGGGGAAGTGGGGGTTGATGACCACCTCCTCGAGCTCGTCGTAAGGTTGAAGGTCGCTGATTTCACGATTGTGCAAGGAGTCAATGATAATAGTTGGGGGGTTGACCTGAGCTCCGGTCAGTGTTGCCATAGAGTATATGACATCGCGGTCAATCTCTCCCTCAATTCCTCGATCAATGTATCCTCCCTCAATAGGGGCCAACTGTTTGGATTTTCTGCTCGTCTTGAGCTCCACCTTAGTGGAATGGAAAGAAAGCATGCCAATTGGAATGGGTGGCGGTACAAGTGCTAGGGCCTTCCCTTTCTTCGTTTTGTCCTCGCTCTCTATCTCGCGGCAGGATGTCCGCCTTTATTTGCCTTTCTCTTCTCCTCGAGTGCTCTGAGGAATCTCCCGGGCCGGTTCTTGATGGTAGCAACCCCGCCCGGGTGTTAAATTTCACCCTTTGGTGGGGAACGGAAGCAACTATTCCCACCCGGCTCGAGTAGCTAGGCCGAGAATAGCATTGTATTGGGAAGGAAGATCGACCACCATGAAAGTGATTTTGGCCGTCTTCTGCATGGGTTTTTCCTCAATAGTTACTTCAAACACAATCGTCCCCTTTACCCCCACTGCGTGATTTGTGAAGCCTTCCAACATGCCCGCATAAGGAGTCAGGTTAGCCTTGGTCATCCTCATGCTAACCAACGTGTGGTAGTAAAGGATGTCTCTGGCCGCGCCCGTATCAAGTAGGACTCGGTGTATGTTGGCCCGATTTATCTTCATTGGGATGGTAATGGGCTGAGTAGAGTGGAATAGGGAGGAGGCAAGTTCACTCTTTTTGAACCATATTTCCTGCTCTTCTTCCGGAGTCATGGGGGGAATCAGAAAAACTTTCTCCAAAGTGCGGATTTGAAGGGAGAGTTGTTTATTGGAGGGAGGCTCCTCGCCAATGAAATGAATGTCATAATCCTCCAGATCATCATCATAGTTATCTCTCTCATTCCTTTCGGGGCCACGTGTATTTCATGCCCGCTGCTGGTTATTATTGTTGGGGGCATTGTTGTTGTTCCCTTTAACCCACTGGGTCAGCTCCCCGTTATTGATTTTCTGCTGGATTATTCTCTTTAGTTGGAAGCAATCTTCAGTACCGTGCCCATGGTCGTTGTGATACTCACAGAACTTAGCCCTACTCCTCTCATTTGGTTTTCTGAGCATTGGGGGAGGAGGAGGAAAATCTGAGGCTCTCATTATTACAACTCTTGGCTCGGTGAGCTCGGTGAAAGGTGTACTATCTACTGCCTTCCGGAGTTTGTCTGACCCACGACCTCTGTTTTTGTCCTGATTATTGGTGCGGGCAAAGCTCCGGGTGGTCTCCTCGGACTTGGCTTATTCTCTCCTTAGCGGAGGCTCGGGGAGCGGGCACGCTTGGCTCTTCGGCAGATGCTATGGCCGAGGCTCTTTCATACATCTCCTCCACGGTTTTTGGCGGGCTGGAGGCAAAATTCATCTTGAGGAAAGAGGAGGTGAGGCCGCCCTCAAAACAGAGTCTGATATCTCATTCCTCTAAGTTTACAATCTCCTCGCTCACCTTTCTGAACCGAGAGATGTAATCTTTTGTTGCTTCGCTCGGGGCACCTGCTGACACCTGACAAGGTCCGTCTTTGGTCTAGCGGCACACCAAAGACCAAAGAAAGGCATTAAGAAAGATGCTCCTGAACTGGTTGAATGATTGGATGGACCGAGGTTTGAGAGCCAGCATCCAGGATAGGGCCTTGCCCGTGAAGGTCGCAGCCAAGGTTTGCACATCACGAACTCATCCGAGGAGAATAAAGCCATTTGTCCCTCAAATCGTCCCATATGACTCTTGGCATTTTTGGAGCCATCATAGGTGTCCATCTGGGGGGGCTTGCCCCTCTGAATAGGTGCCCGCGCAATTTTGTCGCTGAAGGCGTCCATGGTGCGGCCACATTTCTGGGCGGCCTTCTGATGGGTTTCCCACATCTTTTGCATGAAATCCGCAAACTCGGGGTTCTGACTATCCACCTTCTGCTTCTTAGCTCGTGGAGTCACGGCCTTCTCCTTGGCCGGAGCCAAGGGTCTGGCTTTGGACTTCGCACGTAGATTGGATTGGGCCTCTTCTCCAACCTCCTCGCTATCTTCCACTTGCACCACCGTGCGCTTGGCAGGCTGTCCGCGCTCAAGGGTTTGTTCAACCCGGTTTGCTCCCCTAGCTTGACTGGCAAGTGATTTTGGGGGAGCTCGTTGGGAGAACCTTAGTGACCCCTGAGGGAACTGGAGCCCTCCGTTGGCCTCTATCTCAAACATCTCCAATTGGGCGTCGGCGATGGCCATGGCCTCCGCGACCAGCTTCTCCTCGGGAGGCCGATTTCGTCCTTCTCAGGATTTGCTCCGGGGAGAGTGGAGTGTTTAAGGCGATATTTTTCAGAGGAGCTTGGGGGGTTTTTGGGCTATTATTTAGGAGGGCTTGGGCTTTTTCAGCTCGGGTCTCGTCTGTCAGTTTGTGTATAGCTATCTGTGTGAGCACCCCAACCCGGGACCTAACACGTGTCCCGAGCTAAGGGAACTCAAACCAAGACAATCCATCTAGATTTTTAAAACATTTATTTGCCTTTAAAGGAAAACTACTTTTCAAACTTCCAAGTAAGAATTAATTAATAATATCTCTACTAAAAGGAGATCCAACTACAACTTTAACAATCCGAAATCTGATTAATTACACAAAACCCTGAATAACATTGTTTAATAAAAGTGTTTTCCAAACAAATTACAAAAGAGGAATACTTAATAAATACTCCTAAACAACCCACTCCTATACTTAACTTGTCAAGCCCCAAAAGCAAAAGCCCACAATGAAATCCCCGGCCTCACTGGTTCGGGTCACCTGTCTCGGAATCTAAAACAAGAAGGGAGAGGGGTGAGAATAAATCTCAATGAGCTATTATGATATGCAAAGAAGATGCCATACAAGATGCAACATGTAGCATGGCAACACTTAACACATTAGGAAAGCGGTAAACACCTTACGTTACTCTCATTTTACCTTTTCCCCGTCTCGAACAATAAGTCGTACAACGTGGGAGTAAAACTCCACTCTTTGGTGAATTGCCTCCAAAGACATTCACCTCTTATAGGACTCATACCCCGTAGATCCATATAAGAAAAGATATCTATGATATAGAGTATCCAACCATAACATCGTCCCTCCTTACAACGGTTGCAACAGTAACCTGTAAAGGCTACTTATCACTCAAGCATGCCGTTAGCACGGCCCCACCCCGTGGCCACAGAGCTGGGGAAGGGTCACCGGTATGATGTACCTTCAATCACTTATTGAACAAATCAATAATTGATTGGCATCCATCATACCCACCCGAACATAATACGCTCAAGCACATGATAGTTACTTCTTGAGATAAATCCACAAAACGGGATAAACAATATAGCAACATGGTAAAATATACTCATGTTCAACCAACATCATAATGCAACATTTAAGTAATACACTATGCATAATAACACCAATGAATATGAGTTCACTTAAGGTAACAATATAACCACATAATCCACACCGGGAACAATGAAATCAATATACCAAGTAATCCACAACCGGGATACAATACTAACAACATACCGTAGAATCCACAACGGAATACGACACAACCATATACCAAATAATTCCCAATCGGAATAATCATACTACAGTGATACATATACTTTTAACACAATAGTGCGGCCTATGGTTTTAAACATAATCCAAGCTAACCACCAAGGATATGGGCAAGTAAGGTCTCCAAATAACAAGAACCAAATCCTACGAAGTCATTACTCAACCTTGAATAATCTTAATGAAAGTGCAAGACCTACTTCCCAAGTTTGGACTACTTCCCGAATAATATTTAACTACTCCTAATATTCCATTTTGACCAAATAAAAGGTCATGGCCAAGTCAAGGTATCCTACTCTAACCTAGGTTAAAGAGGATCAATTCGTATCCGGGTTAATTAGGTTCTACTAATTTATATTGGGTGGAAGCCATACCACGAGTTTATTGGAGAAAATCGCAAAAGAGAAAACTGGGAAGGTTCGGTGACACGGGCGACCGCCCATGTCCCTGGGCGACCGCCCAAGTAGTTACAAAAGGGAGCCCATGTTTCGCCGCCTTGGCGGCCGTCAGCCCCTACATGGGCGACCGCCCATGGCCCTATTTCAGTAATTCCGAATTTCCAACCCTTTTTTAAATAGCTTAATCCCCCTTTAATCTTCCTTAATCTCATGAATACTAAAAAGGATTGTTTAACCTTACACACCTCAACTTCAATTATCTAACCCAAATAATATAAATCTAGATTATCTACCATCACAAATCCCACCCATTCCATTTCCTCTAAACATCTTTTATGAATATTAATCTAAACCCACTTCCTTTACCAATTTCAAGCTTAACCCTTTTTAATCCCAAACCAACCCATGTTCTTACACCCTTGATCAATAATAACATCATTCCATAAGATAAATCAAATCCTCAACTTCTAAGAAGATTTCTAAGGCATTAATCAATCATTTAATAACAATAACAACATCAAATCATGGATGAGCATACAAGGAAAGGAAGTCATAATAACTCACCTTAGGGTTTTAAATGTGGAAGGTTGATCTTTATATCTTGATGGGTTCTCCTAGATGATCCCACTTCAAGGATGTTCTTGGACTTGGATTTGATGGAGGATTTGCTTGGCTTCAACACTTGTGCTTGGAGTTTCCATGGGAGTTCTTCAAGGTTTTCTCTAGGGAAATAATGGATGAATGAATGAAGGAGGAAGAAGGAGGGTGAGGAGGGTAATGGAGAGGGGGGAGGGGGGCCGGCTAGAGGGAGGTATGGGGGAGGAGCACTTGTCAACCTTAGAGAGAGCAAGACCCCTTTTTGCCCCCCAAGGAAAATCTCCTAAGGCTTTCACTCAAACCATTTAAATTTAACTCATTTATCCAATTAATTCATCCTACTCAATTTACCTCCTTGCACTATTTATCATTTTTCCATTTTTTTTATTTCCCCAAATTTCTTTATTTAATATCCAATAATTTCTCAAAAGATTCTAATCTTACTACTCACCCAGTTTATCTTAATTTAAGAATTTAAAGACATGATTGAACACATAAAATAAATATAAATATTAAAAGCATCAAATATAATATTTAAAATTAGTGCCTAGGGTTGGGGTCGTTACACTCACTCCCCCTTAAAGAAAATTCGTCCCGAATTTGATTGTCACTTACCCTAAGGTTCAAACTAGCAAAGGTTACCTTTTCACAAATTCTAACTTAATATTCCCAATTAGATTTCTCAATGGCATGATTCTACTATACACTTTCACAACTCGAATACTCTAAGACTTCAATTCTCAATTAGTCTTATCAATGCTATGATTCTTTCCAAGATTCTAATTTCATTAATAATGTGATATTACAACTTAATATTCCGAGAATACCATACCATCATCACTAACCCGAATTTCACGACCTCAAAGAAGTATAATTAAATAAAAGTATTACAACTTAAGTTACCAAATACATTACGATATTATATTCAAAACTTCAAATACCCTATAAGCGGTCCCAAGTCAGTCTATAAGTCAAATCACCAACATTTTCTAAAACTTCACTTGGATTAACAAACTTTGGTGCTAAATTACCTTAGGCCTAACTTTACTAATTCCATCCTGATAAATTGGGGATCGATAATATCTTCCTGAACTAAGCTTCATACGGTTTCATCTCAAAGCTAGAATGTAAACTTGCTAAGGTTACTTAAACTTCTCAAGTTGAAAGGAAAATCCGTCACACAACACAACCTATTCCTCAAAATTTTGGTATTCTTTAAACCTCTTCCTTTCGACCAACTAAATCTTTCAACTCTTAGGATCGGTAACTAACCCCAAAAAGAGAACTTCAAAAGATAAGATTCCATTTAAATTACACAACCAATTGTAACAGCTCTCGAAAAATGATAAGAAATTTTCGCTCCATCTAAGTTAACTTCCTCGAAACGTACGCTATCTCTTTCCCATTTTGCCTAACACCACACCTTGATCTCCTAGAATACATACTTAAAACTTCACAAGATTCTCACGTCCACTAGGTAAGGTAAGAGCCAACCTATTTTCCATTACTAACAATGTGATCCATCCTTATTACATCCTACACCATTTACACGCCCTTTAGAGTCAACCAATCAACGAATTTACAATTCTCAAGAATTTCTTAAATTTCTTCGGTAACACTTGCCAACTCAAGATCACGGACTCAACCTCACAAGATTCTTGGTAACATCCGAGTTTAAGACTATAGAACCCAAAATTTGTAATCTTCTCGAGCCAACTCATACTAACCAAACTTTGCATGCCGGGACTCCTCACAAGGAATCATTAACCCAACTCTCAAATTATGTTCACGATCTTCCCGAAACTTTAATTACCAAAGGGACCATCAATTCTAATCACCCTAAAGCCAACAAAATAAGGATTACAATTTCGCTTTATCCAACTCAGAACCAACACATGAAACATACCGACTAAGCACATTTACCACTTACTTACAATTAGCACATAAAAATTTGGAAAAGACTCCTTATGAAAGTCTAGTATATATCAATTACCTTTCACATCTTAATGCAAAATCTTCACCTTAAATACCCATATATAACAAGAATTTCACATTAAGGTTTACCTATAACAAATACCAATATAAGCAATCTAGGCATGGAAAAAGGAGACTCACTTTTTGTGATAGTCTACCAATACACAACAACTACTTAACCCTCCAGGTCAAGTATATCTCAAAATCATAAATTAATAATCATACCAAACCCACTGGCAATACATGCTCGCCATAACCACATCACCATCGTGGCAAACCAAAGAAGGTTCGAGGTATTCTCTCATAAGAGCGTAATCCTCTAACAATAAAACAACTTTTCAACAATGTATGTCACATATAAGCAAAATGTGATGCCAAACATAAATGATATGCAATGTAATCTATAAAATATGACCCCTAACTTTTTGAGACAGGAATATACCTCTAGCGACCTCTGAGGGACCTATCTCTCCTGAAACCGAAACACCTACTCGACCATAGACCTTCTCTCTCGGCTCCCCTTCGCTATCTCTCTTGGTACCACCTCTTTGTCGTCCACCTTGCTGACTGCTGCCTGAAGCTCGTCCCCGCTGCAACCTTGGGCAATTTCTCCTAAAGTGTCCTATCTCTCCACAATTAATACACTTGCCTTGCTTACTCCAACACCGATCTTCGGTATGTCCAACCTTCTTACAAAATTTACAAATCATCCCATACCGTTTGGATTTTGGCCTAGATGAAGGAGCTACAACAAACTCTCCTCTCACACTTCCCGAAGTTAACGTCCTTGGTCGTCCTCTAATGATTTTGGATCCTTGTCCTAAATACGTTGGCTTGTTTCCAATCTCACTTCCGGATCTTCCACTATTTTCCTCAATGTCCCTTTCGATCTTATATGCCTTATCTATGACTCGTTCGATACTCGATGGAACCGTCAATCCATAATTTCTCCCTAAACTCGCTCCTCAAACCTCGTTACAAACTTCGAACCCTTTTCACTTCATGCGATACCAAATGAGGGCAACACTTAGCTAATTCCTCAAACCGGACTGAATACTTATCTACCGTCATGTTCCCTTGTTTTAGTCTTAAGAATTCAATCTCCTTCTTATCCCTTGTAACCATCGAAACGAAATAATCCTCGAACCTGTTTGGTGAAATTATCCCAAGTCCGGGGGGCGTATGATCCCGCTCCCAACTTTCCTTCAACTTCGCCACCACCGATCACCGGACCTTCAAGCTTGAAAACGGCATACCTAACTTTCTCTTCGTTGCGACTTTCTATAACCTTGAAAATCTTATTCATTTCTCGCTAACCAATTTTCTCGCCTTTAACGGATTCGGATATCCATTAAAACTCGATGGATTCATCTTCACAAACCTTTCCCATCCATCACTTTGACATTCCTCAGCCGAATCGGAACCGATCCTCTAGTCTCCATATCCCGTACAAACTTCCCGAATAATTTCATCATCTCTTCATCCCGAATTCCACCTATACCCAAATCTTCTTCAATTTCTAGAACTTTCCGCCGATCATCCTTGCTTCCGCCATTAGAACGAACTCCCCGCATTAAACACTCGGCGTTAATTACCACACATTCCCACTTAGTCTAGACATCTACCTCGACCTCTAAACTAAGCTCGATACCAATCGTGAGCACCCCAACCCGGACCTAACACGTGTCCCGAGCTAAGGGAACTCAAACCAAGACAATCCATCTAGATTTTTAAAACATTTATTTGCCTTTAAAGGAAAACTACTTTTCAAACTTCCAAGTAAGAATTAATTAATAATATCTCTACTAAAAGGAGATCCAACTACAACTTTAACAATCCGAAATCTCGATTAATTACACAAAACCCCGAATAACATTGTTTAATAAAAGTGTTTTCCAAACAAATTACAAAAGAGGAATACTTAATAAATACTCCTAAACAACCCACTCCTATACTTAACTTGTCAAGCCCCAAAAGCAAAAGCCCACAATGAAATCCCCTACCACCGGTTCGGGTCACCCGTCTCGAATCTAAAACAAGAAAGGGAGAGGGGTGAGAATAAATCTCAATGAGCTATTATGATATGCAAAGAAGATGCCATACAAGATGCAACATGTAGCATGGCAACACTTAACACATTAGGAAAGCGGTAAACACCTTACGTTACCTCATTTTACCTTTTCCCGCCGAACAATAAGTCGTACAACGTGGGAGTAAAACTCCACTCTTTGGTGAATTGCCTCCAAGACATTCACCTCTTATAGGACTCATACCCCAGTAGATCCATATAAGAAAAGATATCTATGATATAGAGTATCCAACCATAACATCGTCCCTCCTTACAACGGTTGCAATGTAACCGTAAAGGCTACTTATCACTCGCACAGCAGCACGGCCCCACCCCGTGGCCACAGAGTGGGGAAGGGTCACCTGTATGATGTACCTTCAATCACTTATCAACAAATCAATAATTGATTGGCATCCATCATACCCACCCGAACATAATACGCTCGAAGCACATGATAGTTACTGAGATAAATCCACAAAACGGGATAAACAATATAGCAACATGGTAAAATATACTCATGTTCAACCAACATCATAATGCAACATTTAAGTAATACACTATGCATAATAACACCAATGAATATGAGTTCACTTAAGGTAACAATATAACCACATAATCCACACCGGAACAATGAAATCAATATACCAAGTAATCCACAACCGGGATACAATACTAACAACATACCGTAGAATCCACAACGGGAATACGACACAACCATATACCAAATAATTCCCAATCGGAATAATCATACTACAAATGATACATATACTTTTAACACAATAGTGCGGCCTATGGTTTTAAACATAATCCAAGCTAACCACCAAGGATATGGGCAAGTAAGGTCTCCAAATAACAAGAACCAAATCCTACGAAGTCATTACTCAACCTTGAATAATCTTAATGAAAGTGCAAGACCTACTTCCCAAGTTTGGACTACTTCCCGAATAATATTTAACTACTCCTAATATTCCATTTTGACCAAATAAAAGGTCATGGCCAAGTCAAGGTATCCTACTCTAACCTAGGTTAAAGAGGATCAATTCGTATCCGGGTTAATTAGGTTCTACTAATTTATATTGGGTGGAAGCCATACCACGAGTTTATTGGAGAAAATCAGAAAAGAGAAAATCGGGAAGGTTCGGTGACATGGGCGACCGCCCATGTCCCTTGGGCGACCGCCCAAGTAGTTACAAAAGGGAGCCCATGTTTCTGCCGCCTTGGGCGGCCGCTCAGCCCCTATGGGCGACCGCCCATGGCCCTATTTCAGTAATTCCGAATTTCCAACCCTTTTTTAAATAGCTTAATCCCCCTTTAATCTTCCTTAATCTCATGAATACTAAAAAGGATTGTTTAACCTTACACACCTCAACTTCAATTATCTAACCCAAATAATATAAATCTAGATTATCTACCATCACAAATCCCACCCATTCCATTTCCTCTAAACATCTTTTATGAATATTAATCTAAACCCACTTCCTTTACCAATTTCAAGCTTAACCCTTTTTAATCCCAAACCAACCCATGTTCTTACACCCTTGATCAATAATAACATCATTCCATAAGATAAATCAAATCCTCAACTTCTAAGAAGATTTCTAAGGCATTAATCAATCATTTAATAACAATAACAACATCAAATCATGGATGAGCATACAAGGAAAGGAAGTCATAATAACTCACCTTAGGGTTTTAAATGTGGAAGGTTGATCTTTATATCTTGATGGGTTCTCCTAGATGATCCCACTTCAAGGATGTTCTTGGACTTGGATTTGATGGAGGATTTGCTTGGCTTCAACACTTGTGCTTGGAGTTTCCATGGGAGTTCTTCAAGGTTTTCTCTAGGGAAATAATGGATGAATGAATGAAGGAGGAAGAAGGAGGGTGAGGAGGGTAATGGAGAGGGGGGAGGGGGGCCGGCTAGAGGGAGGTATGGGGGAGGAGCACTTGTCAACCTTAGAGAGAGCAAGACCCCTTTTTGCCCCCCAAGGAAAATCTCCTAAGGCTTTCACTCAAACCATTTAAATTTAACTCATTTATCCAATTAATTCATCCTACTCAATTTACCTCCTTGCACTATTTATCATTTTTCCATTTTTTTTATTTCCCCAAATTTCTTTATTTAATATCCAATAATTTCTCAAAAGATTCTAATCTTACTACTCACCCAGTTTATCTTAATTTAAGAATTTAAAGACATGATTGAACACATAAAATAAATATAAATATTAAAAGCATCAAATATAATATTTAAAATTAGTGCCTAGGGTTGGGGTCGTTACAATCTGGCCGGGGGAAAGGGTATGAGCAGACTGGGAACGGGCCCCCATACGGTTAAAAACAGAGGTCGTAGCCTTTCCCTTATTGACATTAGAAGGTGAGGCCTGGTTATCCTCCTCTAGGGTCAAATGACCAGCGTTTTGCAATATTCTAGACATGTTTGGAAGAGAAGGAATATGACTGAAAAGGAGAGCTTTTGACAGTCAGTTGTTTAGAATGCAAGGTGTATCTGGAAACAAAGATTTTAAACGGGAAAAACTAATGAAAGTCTCTGTTCCCGGCAATGGAACCACTGATGACGCCAAGCTTTTCAGGGTTAGGAGCGGTTCAAGGATATCTGGCTAGGATATTTTGATGGTTTGCTTGTACCTAGATCACAACACAAATAAGCACCGTTAAGGTCAAAGTTGGATGTTACTCCAACTCAGGCCCTCGGGTGTGAGAGTAAGAATACTGAGTAATAAGGCTTTGAATACCTTGGAGTGTGTGTGTGTTTAGGGTTTAAGAGTATTATGGCTTACTCAATATATTTGAAACTTACCTTGCCCAAGGGGACAAAGACCTTCTATTTATAGGCAATGTAGTGGTGCTTGTTGATGTAAGCAATGAGATCAGCCCTAGGGGGCACTTTGGTATTTGACCAGCTACACGTGTCCGCAGCCTAATTGGCCCCGTCAGTGGGAGGGAACATTGATGGTCCGAGGGGCATGGCTGAAAGGGACATGAGCCGTGTAGATGGCTTGACGCATTAAATGAAATAGTAGGCGCCTGACTGAGCCGTATTAAATGCGTGATGGGGGAGCCGACAACTTGCATGTCAGAGCCAGTAAGCTAACTTGCTCAGTAAGGCTTGATATTAACCGGGAAGCAGACATGTGCCCGCGGTCAACATCGTGGCCGCGGTCAAAGGTATTTGACGCGGGCACAGATGGAGCGGTCATGTCTCCTGCGGGCATGGGTCCTTGCGGACATACAATCTGCGGGCACGGACCCAACGGTCACAGGTCGTGCGGGCACGAATATAGCGGTCAGGATCCTTCCGGTCTTTGATAGGATTAATGCGGGGAGGGACACGGTCTTGACCTCAAGGGCCTATCTGTCCGCGGTCTTCCCCTCCAGCGGTCTAGGTACTGCCACGTCACTGGTTCCTTGGACTAGACCAAGCGCGGACCCGGTCCAGTAGATCCGGGCTCATCATAAACTAATGAGTAATGGTTGAAACTTGAAACTCTACTCTTCCATGGTTTGATGAGAGCTTGGGCCTCATGCTTGTAGTAGCATGGCAATGAGCAAAGGTTTGGGACAGACTCGTCTTTTCAAACCCATTTCTATTCTATTCTAAAACTGGCTATGGTTAAAACTGGATTTGGGTTCGTGCGGTTGAATCGCACAAAAGTTGTGCCGAGGTGTAGGGTGGGGATGTGACGAGGAGCAACCAAACAAGGATCGATCAAACGAGTAGGAAATGACAAGTCGAGCTAAATGACCAAAATGCAACTAATGAAGGGTAAAAATGAGAGTCATCGAGATGCAAATGGACTGCCTCGAATCGCGCATTCCTGTAAAAACCCACTCCCTCGAGCTTTAGTTAAAACCTGACCGGTCCTATGACACTGTTAAAACCTGCCCCTCGAGCTTTACTTAAAACCTACTTGTCCTAAGACATATTTACATACTGTAATCCTATACTCCTTCCGTCCCAGAACAAGTGATACAGTTACTGTTTTGCACGGGAATTAAGGAAAAAGTGAAAAGGTTGATGTATTGTGAGTGTAGATAGTTAAATAGGAGAGAGAATGAGTGGAAAGAATAATAAATTATAATGGTGTTGTGAGTATTAAAATAATGTAGGAGAGAGAATGAGTGGAGGGAATAGTAAAGATTCTTTGCCATTTTAGGAAGTGTGACTTATCAGTGGAACGTCCAAAATAGCAAAGTGTGTCACTTGTTGTGAGACGGAGGGAGTATACTAAATCTTGCAAGAAAGATATGTCTACTTTGTCATGTTTTTTTGAAAAAAGCCCTAAAAACATTATACAAGAATGAAAAAAGGAAAAAAATAAAAGAAGAGAGAGAGTATAATTTAGTAGTCCTTCCATCCGTCTCATGAGACGACAATGTTATTTCTTTTCGTTACTACCAAAACAAGTGTTGTTTATGAAAATATGAGAAAAACACATTTTTTCTAACTATTAGAAAAACTTGTTTTTGTAAATAAATAAAACTTCGTGCACGGAGTCAATTCTGTAAATAAGTGAAAGTTCGTACGTTTTGCGTCAATAACCAACAAACCTTTTGGAAATCAAGCTCGAAGGGTTCTGAATAACAGTATTAAAGGATTCTGAATATAAATTAGCAAGCATATTTGAACAATGTTATAACCAACAAACCTTCTGTATATCAAGATTAAAAGATTCTGAATATCAATATTAAAGCGTTCTGGATATAAATTAACAAGCATGTTTGATTAAGGTCACAACCAATAAACCTTCTGAATATCAATATTAAATGTTTCTGAATATCATTATTAAAGTCATATGGATATAAATTAAAATGCACACAAGTCATGATAAACAAACCTTCTAGATATCCCGAATCTTTGAGATAGATATCCAAAATCTTTGAGATTGATATTCCGAACCTTTGAAACTGATATCTAGAAGGTTTATAAATAAGTAAAATTTTGTGTGTGTTGGGTCCATGATCAAACAAACCTTCTGAATATCAAGAACCTTTAAGATTGATATACATAACCTTTGAGATTTTGAGATCGTATCCAGAACCTTTGTTTGCGAAGGAAAATATGAGGCCTACAAAAGTCAAGGGGCGTCGTCCCAAGATAAAGAATTTAAAAATCTCAAAATACATCATTTAGGCGCTCAAAGGCATTTGAAGTTTTTATAAATGAAGTTTTAAAAATGGTCAATGGTGGTGTTTTGCGATGACCATATGGTGTTACAGGGGTACAGTTCGTGTGTTGAATAGTGTTAGATGGTGTTGAAAAGTTTCAATTATTTACAAAAATGACACCAAACATATTTTTTAAGAAGTTCAAGTTATTTACAAAAATATCACTACACATTTAAAAATCAGTTTTTTTTTTTTTCATAAGAGTTCCTAAATAAAGAAATAAATTCAATGTAACTTTATCATACAAGGTATAAATAAATATGAAAAACATTTCTCAATAAAATTTATAGGCCAATTGTGACAATGAGACTCGAGAGAAGAACTAGCTTGTACCTTTGAGAATCACGTGTTGTTGTGATTTTAAATACCATATACTAATATATACTATGTAGTGGATATCCTGAATTGACAACTTTTTCAACTATAGTCATATACTCCCTCCGTCCCACGTTAATTGAGACTAACTTTTTGGGCACACCAATTAAGGAAAAGTAAGTGAGAGAAAAAGTGAAAGAAAATGTTGTGAGTATGAAGAATTAAATAGGAGAGAGAATGAGTGGGAGGAATAATAGTTAAGAGAGAGAATGTTGTGAGTGTAAAAGTGAAATAGGAGAGAGAATGAGTGGGGTAAATAGTGAAGATTCCTTTGCCATTTTGGGCAGTCTCAACTAACGTGGGACGGCCCAAAAAGGAAAGAAATCTCAACTAACGTGGGACGGAGGGAGTATTGATTGATGATGTCAAAAATGTTCAGATCAGTCCAAATTCAATAGCAGGTTGTATCCTGGGGATTGAATAGCCTGAAAAAGATGAACAAACACGTAAACTTAGCCGGGGCTTCACCGGCGAAGGCCCTACGGCATGAGAGTAAGTATTTGTGTTTATAGAGAGAGAAATCAATTGACAAGAGTTTAAAGTCAAAAGATTGCATACCAAAATATGTGAATTATGGCTTGTATATATAGGCATAGCATTGTATAATCCATGTTGGATAGAAATGCATGTAGATAAGATTTTACTCCAAGGAGGATTATAACTGTCCAGTCCTTGTTGTAGGAGAATTCTTGTGAGATGAGGTTATAATTCTAAGAGGATTATAACTGTTCACAGTCCTTATTTAAGTAGGATTGGATAAACTGCAATCTGCACGTACGCCGGTGATGCGTGCTCCTCGTTGTATGTGGCCTTGTCGGCCTACGTTCATGCCGAGGGGGAGAGTAGTATGGGGAAGCCCATTTCTGCTTTGTTGATAGCCGAGGGGGATTCCTCGTCTTCAAGGGAAGCCTTGCTCGGCCTTGGAGGGATGCCTTCCCCGGCATAGATGATAGTGCTTCGTCGGTCATAGGACCTTAGTTGGGCATTAGTCATTGTACGCTTGCTATGTCCAGGTCGACATAGGGGAATGACGAGGAGGCCATACGAGCAAAGGTAGGGTAGGCCCACTCCCTTTGTCGTAAATAATACATGTATGTATTATATTTTGGACCCAATGCATTGGGCCTTGCCCGGTCACGGATCCACGTTCGTACCTCGATTTATACCGTTTAGTAGCCCCCGACTTTCTAACTCTATTTAAAAGAATACGAACAGGCTTATACGTGTCACGAGACGCTTCATTATCCGACGGTTCAATAGTACAATAATGGGCGCGTCGCACGTGACTGACTTTCCCCTTGAAAACCCACCATTGCATTTAATGTGATGAGAAAGGACGGCATCTTTACCCGAGTTTCGACCCGTACCCATTTCCTAGTTGGGTATAAAAGCCAAAACCTAAATCAATTCCAATCTTTTATCACTGTTTGAGTTTGAGAGCGAAATAGCAAGGTTTGAAATACCATTCGTGCTCTTGAATTCTTGACTCCATTGCCCAGATTCTTGCTTTTGTGCTTGATTTTGTCTGTTCATTCTAGGGGTGTAAGTGGTTCGGTTCAAACCGCGGTTTGAAATCGAATCAAACCAAACCAAGCGGTTTAGTTCGGTTTTCAAGCAATAGTGGTTTGGTTCGGTTCCAAAAAATTGTCAAACAGTGTGGTTCGGTTTGGTCTGCGATTTGGACCCCCAAACCACGGTTCGAGATCGCGAGACCGAACCACCAAACCGAACCAATAAACCAAACTATCAAACCGTTTAATATTAACCGTAGATATGTATATCTTTCATTTTCACCTTATATTTAGATTTGAAAACTCTTAATTCTATTAATGGGTTTTAGCGCATAATCCTTTTTTCTTTGGGTTAATTTTCTTGTAATAATGTTAATTCACTATTTAGCAAATACCATTACAATTAATCAAATGGCATGTTGTTATCATAAACATTGAAGCACAATTTCAAGTTATGTTTAAATACTAAATCTTTAATGTATGTTATGTTAGGAAAATTCAAACAAACATTACAATGAATTGTGTATTTTGAAACAATGTTCTAATTAATGGTTTAAGCAATGTTCTATTTCATGTTTTGAACCGTGGTTTGAATTGTGTTTTAAAGCGAGGTTCGAACCATAAAATCAAACCGCGGTTCGAACCAAACCATAGCGGTTCGGTTCGGTTTGAATTTTTTCATGGTTCAATTCGATTTGAGATTTTTCCAAACCGATTACTAGTGGTTCGGTCCGTAAATTGGCCCAAACCGAACCAAACCAAACCATTTACACCCCTAGTTCATTCTTCATCAAACTTCGATTAAAGGTATAATTCCTTCTCTTTTAACTGATTTCTGCATTTATTTTGAGTTTTTGGGTTTTAGGATACGTGTTCTTGGTGGGTTTTGGAGAAATTTACCATTGTTTCTCCTTCGAAGCTTTTTCTTGAGTTTCCTTTAAACCCCTGTCTTGTGCCTTCCTCATCCTTTAGTGATGGCGAGAACATGGAGGAGTAATCCCAACTCTTTGTATGGTTACCATAACCGGAATCTAAGGGTTTATCGACGAACTGATGGTCCATGACTGATGTTGAGTTTGGGTGAGATAGGAGAGATACTGATGAGGTACCAAAGCCCTAGAACAAAAGTACGATATCCAGGTCGGTTCAAAATTGATCGAGTGGACGTGGGTTCCCCCAACATTGTAGTGTTCCAAGGTTTTTTTGAGATCCTCAATCACATCAATCTCTTCTATTTAAAGTGCAATCCCTTGGAGCGTCCTCCATTTTTGGGTAAGGTTCCTTCCTCGGCTTTAGTTAGTATGACGAGGAGGGATGTTCTTCTTCTTCCTCGTCTTCCCTTTACCTTGGCCAAATTTCTGATCCTTTGTTGTTTCATTGTGTAGATATGGCCAGAAGAGGAAGTGGTGTTGCTCGTCAAACTGGCCCTTCGACTTCGGGGAACATTGTAGATGTTTTTGACGAGGGGACCCAATCTGGAAGCCAAGGAAGAGGTCGGGGTAGATTTGGCCGAGGTAGGGTGTATGTCCCTAGACCCAAACCAATTAAGGTCGGTGAGCCAATGATAGAGGAGATTTATAATAAGTATGGGGTGTCGAGAGAGGAGTATAGGCTTAGTTACTTCCCCGGTGTGAAAGTCAAAACCGAGCAAGTTGTAAATGATTTTTATTACCCTTTAAACCACGTTCACTTCTTCTTTAAACAATTCCAGTTAGGCCTCCGTCTTCCCTTAGACCCATTCATTAATGAATTTCTTGAGGACATATAGGCCGTCCCGGCTATGCTTGGGGCCAATGCCGTAAGGTTCCTCATCAGTTTCGTAGTCATATGCCGTAGTTTAGGCTTCGAGCCCTGCTAGTCGGCCTTCCATCACTTTTTCACAGTTAGCTATAAATCTGACTCCAGATTGGTAGTAATCAGAAGTGACCCCAATCAGCTAAAAATCATTTATCCGATGTCGAGTAAGGTAGCTGGGTGGAATACCCATGTCATCCATGTGGAGAGCCGACAAGGCTGGGAGTTTGTTGTTCCCTCGGAGACCCTTCGTGTGCCTAAAGAGGTGTGGAGACTTGAGTGGAGTGCTCGTCTGATCGAGAGGTTAAAGAAATTTGCCGAGGTAGGAACTTTGTGTTGGTCCACTTTGGAGAGTGACCAAAGATATTATGTTCAGGCCGGCGTTATGCCTGGACCTAGGGACGGGATAGTGCCTCTCGTCCTCGTCGTTAGGGGCAATAGGTTTCCCAACTGGAGGATACATCCAGGGTTTGTTTTCCATGCTGACTGCGATTTTTGCAAACTTAATGGCGACCAGTGTCTAACCGAGAATGGCATCGTCGGCTGTAATTTTTCCATCTTTCCCATTTTTCATACTTGTGAATTTTTTTCTTGTTTTTTGTCTTTCCTCGTCATATATGCTAATTTCTCCCTTCTCGTCTTTGCAGATTTGACTGCCGAGCAAGAGCTAGAAATGTCTCAACGAAATCTTGATCCCCAAGCAGCTATGAAGCTGAAGAGGAAGGAGTCCCGTGTCTCAGCTCAGGCTAAGAGACATGCTGACGCCACTCATCGTCAAGCCATTTTTTCCACCAAGGAGACCGTGGCATTGCCTCTAAAGCCAGTGGGGGCGCCGAGGAAGATGCCGAGGGGACCCAAGACGGGAAAGACCCCAATGCCTAAATGGCCAAGGGAGACTGAGGTGGCCAGCCCATCAAAGTAGGCGGCCTCAACTTCCTCGATCGCATTCTCGCGCATATAAAGACATACGCCGGCTGGGCAAGCTTGTACAGGAGGCTAAGGAGGCGCCTGTTTTTAAGGGCATCGATTTCCTCTCCTGTAAGGGTCCAGCTCAGAGGGTTGGTCGAGCGATCATTGGCAGATCTTTTGATCAAGATTATGTTGATCAGCTCATCGCGTCCAAACCGTCCTTGAATCACCTTATCAATAGGAGGGGCCTCCTATTGGGCGAGGTAGGCTTCCTCATCTTTCTTTCCTTCTTTGTTCGGTTATTCTTTATACTTCTTTGCTGATCATTTTTCTTTTCTTATGTGTGTAGCTTGCTTCCATCACGGCCTATGAGGCCATTAAATCTAAAGTGGCTGAGGCCCTAGATAAAAGGCGTGACGAGCAGGAAAACAAAGACAAAGAGGCTCTGAAGAAGGCGGGGGAGCTTCTTAAGCTACTCTGAGCTGATGCTGAGGCCTTCAAAGTGGCTAAGGATAAAGCCGAGGAGGAGAGATGGGTTGTCGTTGAGGCCTTAACCTAAGTTGAGGAGGTGCCCAAACTAAGGGAGGATGAGCTGGCCGAGCTAGAGGAATAGAAGGTTGTGGTTGTGAAGGAGGCCGAGGAAGCTGTAGCTGCTCGCATTAAAGAGTTAGAGGCTAGCCTGCCTTCATGGATTGCTGATGTTGTCACTGCGTATAAGGCTAGCTCGGCCTTCATGGATGCTCTGGCCGAGGAGACGGCCACAATATACTCGGACGAGTACTTGCATCTGGACAGGAGGGTCATGGCGGACACGTCCCTCGGCATTGATCTGGAGGCTGATAAGCCAAGATTCTTATGATGAGGCTGCCCGGTCTCTCCATTACTTGGTGCCCTTCTCTGATAATTCCTTGAGTGTGATTGCCTTCAATAATGAAGAGGCTGGCCGTCCCACTTGAGGAGCCAACTGTTGGGGCTCAAAATGATGATGCCATTACCGAGCAGGTCGTCATTCCTCCCTCGACGGCCGATCAAGAAGACTTCTTTGGGCCTTTCGGCGATGAGCAGACTTAGGATTTTTTTTCCTTTTATTTTGATGTAATAGAATAGGGCCTTTGTATTTCAATTCTTCCCATAAATATAATGACTTTTCTCTATTTTTCATTGTATTCTTTATTGCTCTGATATGAATAGTTTGAATGATTTTTGTTGAATGTATGCTGAATATTTGCTAAGTATCAATCCCACTTTCGAAAGCCGAGGAAGGCCCTCTCGTCATATGTGACTTAAGTTGATTGGACCGAGGAAGCTCGTTCGGTCTTGGTTACTTGTAATTTTACAAGTTTGGTCATTAGGCCGAGGAGGGTCCCTTGGCATGACACTTGAGTATTTCTTCTTTTATCTACCCATGTCGAGGAAGATGACTCGTACATAGGTCTTAGATGATAGATCATTAGGCCGAGGAGGGTTCCTCGGCCTGACACTTGAAATATTCTTCTTTTATCTATTTAACCCGAGGAAGATGACTCGTACATAGGTCTTAGATGATATTCATGGCTACACCTATCTATGACAAGGTAGCTAGCTCGGTCATATGTATTGGGTGATTTTGCCAATAAAGTCATTTGGGCGAGGGGTTTCCTCGGCATGACACTTTGAGTTTTTCTTCTTTTATCTATCTATGCTGAGGAAGATGACTCGTACATAGGTTTTAGATGATTTTGTAGGATTTCTCCTAGTGGATGACGAGAAGGCTACTCCTCGTCCTTCCAGTAATTGCTTTACTAGTTACTTGTGTTTGAAGAAAAAGGCTGAATTTCATTAATTGAAACTGGTTACATCAAACTGCAATCCTATCTTACTTGAAATTAAAGGAAAAAATAACAAGGAACTATTACATAAAAAACAAATTACAAACTAGTGATAGTATTTCTGTAGATTGTCAGAGTGTCATGGATGTTACAGCTCTTGCCCCTCTAGGTTCTTCATTATGTAGGTCCCTTCTCTGATGAATTGAGTGATGATGTAGGGGTCTTCCCAGTTTGGGGAGAGCTTGTTTTCTGCCAGTTGCTTCAATTTTTCTGAGCACCTAATCGCCTACTTGGAATACACTTTTGTTGACCCTTTTGTCATGATACGCTTTAGTCATTTGCTTGTAGTTCACCATCCTCATCTGAGCAGCTAGTCTCCTTTCATCTAGTAGGTCTAGGTCTAGGAGTCTGTTGACCTTGTTGACTTGCTCATCATAATTGGAATTTCTATTTGTAGGGATAGCCATTTCAGCCGGTGCCATTGCCTCAGAACCAAAATTCAGTGCGAATGGGATATCCCCGGTTGGCCCCCGGGTGATTGTGCGAACTGCCCATAAGGCTAAGGGAAGTTCGTCCAACCATCTACCATCTCTTCCCTCAAGGTTTTTAGTTAGGGCTGTAAGCACCAATTTATTTGCTACTTCTGCTTGTCCGTTGCATTAAGGCCTGCTCACGGATGACATGATATGTCGAACTCCAAGTCTGTTCAACTCCATTGTGAATGCCCTAGCAAATTGGAGACCATGATTTGAAATGATAGTGCGTGGAACCCCAAAGCGACACGAGATGAAGTCATGGACAAAGTTGATTGCGTTTTCTTCTGTTATTTTGGCTAAGACCTTTGATTCAATCCATTTGGAGAAGTAGTCAAATGCCACGATCACATATTTGCAGTTACCTCAGGCGGGAGGGAAGGGTCCGATGATGTCGATTCCCCACATGTCAAATGGCCACGTAGGTATTATAAGATTTTGCTCAACCGCTGTGAGTCTAGGAATGTTAGAATATCATTGTGAACCTTATTGATGTTTTTTTGATAATCCTAGCACGTTCTTCATCTTCCGGGAGTTGGTCCTTCTCAATGTAGTCCTTGTAGTCATCTATCCAACATCTCTCCTCATCATCTAGGAGCATTACTTGTAATCTCTCGTAGGCGGGTTCTTCAGCAAAGACTATGAGTGGGTTAGGGTTTGGATCTGCCACATCAATAGTTGCTAATTTAGATAGAACATCCGCCACTTGATTGTCATCCCTGCCTATCTGACTTATTTTAAAGAATTCCAGCCTTTTTGTCATGTCTAGGACCAGGTCTTTATACTTTGTAAGTATAGGATGTTCCGTGCTATTTATTTTAAAGAATTCCAGCCTTTTTGTCATGTCTAGGACCAGGTCTTTATACTTTGTAAGTATAGGATGTTGTGTGCTATACTCCCCCTTCACTTGTTTGACTACTAGCTGGGAGTCACAGAAAGCAGCGACTTTGGTTGCTCCATAGAAGGAAGCCAACTCAATGCCAAATACCAGAGCCTTGTATTCGACTTGATTGTTGGAGGCAGGGAACTTGAATTTGATAATGTCTTTGATGGTGTGCTCCCCATCGGGACTTGCTAGCACAATTCCATCTCCGCTTCTCTCCTTGGTGGCTAAGCCATCAGTATCAGTGTATAAGACCCAACAGTTGGATGGGAGCTCGATGGTTGATTCTTCTCCCCCAGGCTCTTTGCGTTTACGGGAGGTGGGGTCGTTCTCTCTTATGAAGGCAGTTTCGACCATGAAATCAACCAGAGGCTGTGCTAGGAGTGTCTTCCTTGGTTGGTATGTGATGTCAAACTCAGTGAGCTTGATAGACCAATTAAGGAGACATCCCGAGCAGTCCATCTTATGTAAGATTTTCTTCAAGGGCGCATTAGTATATACAGTGATGGGATGTGCAGAGAAGTATGCACGTAGCTTTCTTGCCGCTATGACTAGGGCGTATGCTATATTCTCTGTGTTGAAGTATCTACTCTCCACATCAAATAGTGCTTTGGAGACATAGTAGATGGGTCTCTGTGTGGTTCCTTCATTTCAGACTAATACCGCAACTATGACATTGTCCGTGGCTGCTAGGAAGACATATGGCATCTCTTCCGTGACTGGGCTGCTCTACAAAGGAGGGGATCCCAAGTACTCCTTCAACTGTTTGAATGATTCTGTGCATTCAGGTGTCCAGGAGAAGTTCTTGGCCCCCTTCAAGACTTTGAAGAAAGGCAGCGATTTCTCTGCGGATTTAGCAATGAATCTTCCTAGCGCAACTATCCTTTCACTTAGTCTTTAAACATCCTTGATGCTGGTAGATTCCTTTATTTCTATTAAGGCTTTAATTTTTTCTGGATTTGCCTCGATGCCTCTCTGTGATACCATAAAACCGAGGAATTTTCCGGCAGTCACCCCGAACATGCACTTACTCGGATTTAATTTCATGTTGTTGGCTCGTAGATTGTTGAAAGTTTCCTCCAAGTCGGGGGCATGACTGCCATTCCTAGTCTTGATGACCATTTCATCTATGTAGGCCTCCATGTTACGGCCTATTTGCTCCCCAAAGCTCTATTGACCATTCGCTGGTAGGTAGCGCTTGCATTTTTTAGCCCGAAGGGCATCATGGTGTAGCAATAAATTCCTCCAGCTGCCTGGAAGGCTATTTTCTCAATATCTTCTTCGGCCATTTTTATCTGATGATAGCCAAAATAGGCATCTAAGAAGCATAGAGTGGAATGTCCGGCAATGGAGTCTACCAACTTGTCAATTCTGGGGAGAGGGTAACTGTCCTTCGGGCAGACTTTGTTGAGGTCTGTAAAGTCGACGCACATTCGCCACTTCCCATTTTGTTTCTTGACCATAACTACGTTGGCCAACCAAACAGGGTATGTTGCTTCCCTGATGATTCCAGTGCTTAGTAATTTTTGCACCTCTTCTTTGATAGCATCCTCCTTGTCGTTGGCAAAAATTCTTCTAGTCTGCCTGATGGGTCTAGTAGATGGATCAACCTCCAACCTATGGAGAGCTACCTCTTCCTTAATTACCCTCATATCCTCGACCTTCCAGGCGAAGACATCCAGATTGTTTCTTAGAAGTCCTATGATCTCCTCCCTCTCCTCCGGGGAGACTTGGCCTCCAATTTTTATTTTTTGTTCTGGATAGTCAGGATTGAGTATAATTTCTTCTAGTTCATCTACGGGTTCCATTTCTGGAACATCTCGAAACTCTAGAGATTCAATGATTATTTCTCTAAGTCTCTTACCTTCCTCACCATGCATGTCCAGATTTTCTGCTTCCATCAATTCGTCAACGTCCAGCAGCTCTCCTTGTCTCAAGTCAGGGTTGACCCCCGATTTTTAGCCGCTGGCGAGATGTTAGGCTGAATTCGTCAACGGTTTTATCTCAATGCTAGAATGATAACTGCTATCATACGCACCCAACCACTGGTAACCATACTTCCTATCGACTACTAACATCCATTGTACATGCCCGTAGCCTATCCTCAACAATAAGTAACGATTCCTCAAATTTCACAAGGTTAAACTTAATAGCATTCATACATTCCAAAAGGACCTTCCCGATTGATGCCTATCCAATCCATTTAATACTATGGGGTTCATACAATCAAACTATCCCCTAACATATATGAGGACTTGATCAAAGAATCTCATCACTATATTCCTATATACTGAGTAGGAACTACAAATCAACTTTCTATAAACAAAACAATATACCCTTTTTTACTTCCAAGGTAACTCAATCACAAAATCCATCGTGATAATACTCTCAAGTTCAATCTAGAACTCTAAATGTTCTAATAAATCTTCCAACGTCAAAATTCTATTTTCACATTTGTGATCAAACCACCTTATGTCTTGACTCACTTGAAACGAGTTAGTTCAATTATCTTATCCGCGGTTCTCATAATACAACATTAAACAACTGCCTATGGAATAATAAATATGGACATGTTAATAAGACCCTGATTCCACGAACGGAATATTAATTGACCATATTTCACAATTCAATGTTCCAATTATGCTCAGGTCCAGTGACAGATCAATATTCAAATCAAATGGTTGGCCGCCCACAACGGAGCTGATTCAACTCCAATACAAAAACCAAGTCTACTGCGACCGTCACATTAATAACCCCACAATTTATCAAATCATTTCTCGGATCAAAACTTTAATACAATTAATCATTATAGGGGAACTAGGTTGCCTTTTTACTTGCTTCTGTACGAACTATATCTTTAAAATAACATGTCTTTCTAAAATTTACAACATCTTTCAGAATTACAAAGGGTATATAAAAAGGGATCCAATGAGACTCGAATGGTTTATTTATTTAAAACCGTCTCATACCAGTGGTAGATAATTAAATTACTCACAGATTTTAATGTACACAAAAACGGTTCACTGACCTTATTAAATAAACTATCCCCGAAGGGCACAATTGCTCATACCGAAGTTCAATATACAATCCAAAGTTTTAAAGCACATTTAAAACAATTCTAACATGATATTCTTGTTTGACTTCTATTTATAGTGTAGCCACCACTCATAATATTTATACTTAGTTAAATTCTCTATAAGAAAACACAATCTCGCAATACTATTACTATCTCCGATAAATAACACTAAAACATTCATTAAGATTATAAACTTGGTAAATCATCCTCAATTCAATAATTTCTCAAGTTGAATATTCAACACTTTTACTTAATTTGAGTCATCTATTCCCTACCTTTGATATTGGTATTATACTTAGTAACAACGTATTGCATACATCAAGTTTTCGATCAATTATCATGATCTCCTAATAAGAAAATATAATTGGAACTCACATAGATCAATCATCCCCAATTTGCGATTAAACATTAACAGTGTAAACTAACTTACCTCTCGATAACCATCAACAAACTCAAAATCCGCATAACGCCAATACCTCCCAAGCATCACACCAAACCCTCATCTGAGTCAAGCAACTAAGTCGACCTATAGGGTGTAATCATCCTAAAGTATCCTGTCTTTCAATAAGATTCATCCTCATTTTATTTTCTCAACTAATGATAATCATTTCTCAAAACAAATCATATACATATATTACCTATTCCTGAAGTTGATCCTTTAAGTCACCAATAACTATATCTATTATATTTCTTCACATTTACCCTATTTACCTCTCCATAACTAATACACACCTATAAATCAAAACGTTCATACTAGATACAAAGGTTATCTTAAGTATATCCTTAAAGCAAATATTCACTGTAATTGTAACACTCCGAAAAATTCCACTAATAACCATTGAGTATTCTACTAGTTTCTAAAATCAGTCATACAAATCATCAACAAGGGATAACAAATACTTATTCTTCACAGTTACCTATTTGAGATCTCTCTAATCTATAAATAACCACCAAGTATCATCTTTTCTAAATATAGTACTAATTTATCCTTACGGAGATTCGCTAAGCTAATTATCTTCTTTATCAAATAATTTCCCCAAGTTGAATCATCAATTCCATCATCCCAATTAGTGTACTCTATATAGGGATCCGAATACCAAAATAGCACCTTATATCAACTCAAAGCCTCAATATCCTGGCATGATACCTGATGGGACCCGAAACTCACATGGAAAACACCACTTAGTCAACTTATAGGGTGATATCACTTACAAGAATATCTGATTTCCTATTCAAATTAGTAGTAAGAATACAATCAATCTCTCATTAGAGAATATACTTATAGCACATAAGGCAATTATATGTCAGTTCTATAAGGACTCGTACTCGCGATATCTTATAAACCATATAATCCCACTTAGACTATCACCTTCAATACTAGTCTCATATATCTAGTCTCCACCACGAGGCACCAATGTATAAACACTCACGCAAGTTATACAACCATAAACCACTCTTAATTAGGCCATATACCTAACCTCAACTAAGAGTTCACCAATTTATTTACCACCGATACATGAGATAATTCAAGTGTCTTTTACTTAAATATAACACATAACCCAAATAACCTTCACATTCCTTAGGCCCTACTTTTGACATTTACACATATATGACATAATATCAATAAATAACTTATCCGCCTCAACTACACACGAAGGCAAATCAAACATAGATAAGGAGACTCGCTTCTTGCGACAGTCCTCCCCAACCACAACAACTACTCAAATATTTCAGGTCAATATTACAATAATTCACGGATTGGTATCTCTACCACATCCACCGGCAATCCATGCCCACTTAATCACAATTACCATGATAATCAGGAATGATTCGAGGTACTCTCCCATATGAGTAGAACCTCCAGCACATAAGGCAACTCTTAAGCCATTTATGCAAATAAAAGTGAAATGTAATGCCACATGAGAACGAAATGAACGAAATTTAGAAAAGTATGACCCCTAACTCCGGAGACAGGTAATATACCTCAAATGATTGTGGAGGAATCTATCTCTCCATATTGCTCACATTTCCTTGATTCTTTGGTTGGTCATTATCATTTTCTGTCATTGAACAAATTCTTGCATTAAACCCTCGACGTCAGTTATCACACACTCTCACTCAGCTAGACTCTACCCGAGAACTCTAACCGAGCTTTGATACCAACTGTGAGGACCCCGACCCGGAACCTACACGTGTCCCGAGCTGGAGCGTCCTCAAACTAACCCAAATTTCCTAAACTTTTTAAAACTTCGATTTAACTTACAACTTAAACATACTGAACAAAACCATTTCCAATTAACTTCATTCCTCTCTACATGGAAGGAAGAGTTGAATAACTTTTAAAAGTAACAACCTACTTTAATTACAAAAGACTTTATTTATAATGTAGAAACTAAGTTTTATACCCACCAACTCCGTAGAGGAATTATACCAAAATACATTTTCTACGCCAACCTATATGTACCCCGACAATTCCAAAATACCACATCCGAACTCCTTTCCGTCCTCACTTGGCCGGTCCGCCTATCTCAGGATCTAAAAATATAAAAGGGAGAGGGGTGAGAATAAATCTCAGCAAGCTATTATGAATGCAGCAATATGCCAAATAAGATGCAACACATAACAAGTTGCATACAACACATTTGAAAAGCTGTAAACACCTTCCATTACCTTTGTTTACCTTTTCCCGTCTGAACAATAGTCGTACAACATTGGGTATAATAATACTCCAATCTTAGGTGAGCTGCTTAAGCAATATCCACATCTTATAAGACCCATTTTTCAGGGAACCATATAAGATAGTAGCAACTCTGTAAGGCTTTTGGCTCAATACAGATGCTATAACCCCAACCTGTGGCCACAGAAGGGGACGGTCACAGATATAACATAATCCGATCACATTAGGTCACACTTCCATAATTGATCGTATTATGTTATACCCCCAACATCAGCTGATTAACACATTATCAAGCACATAATAGTTACTTGAAATATAATCCACAAACGGAATAAGCAATATAGCCACATGGTAAAATATACTCATGTTCAACCAATATCATAGTGCAACATTTAACTAATACACTATGCATATAACCATCAATGAATATGAAACTAAGTAAGGTAACAAGGTATCATTAACCATCCCTACATAATAAATATATCACAATACATGGCCTCTATGAAGGTCCAAGCTCAATTTACCAAGTGGAAGTCACATTTGATAAGTGGTGCCAAACAATTCCTGAGCCGGATTTAAAGTGCTTCCTTAGTTCCAATTTAACCCATTTAAGGTGTCATTTAGTGGCCCAAGTAATCTACTTTAACCTAAGTTAAAAGGATTAAATTCTTATTCCGGAAAGGTTAGGTTCCACTACTTTAAATTGGTTAAGAATCATGCTAGGAGGTTGCTAGTAAGAATTCAACAGGAAAGGAAACTGGAAAAACTTCTGACGACATGGGCGACCGCCCAAAGGGGTATGGGCGACCGTCCAAGCAAGGGTAAGATGAAGGATATTTTCTGTGGTCATGGGCGACCGCCCAGCTCCCATGGGCGACCGCCCACGAGGCGATTTTTCCAGATTTTAGTTAAATCAAATCTAAACCCAAGCATGCTCAAATTTGGTAAACTTAGAGGGCTTACTAACCTCATAACTCTCATACTAAACCATGTAACCCAAAATGATTTAATCTTATATCATTTACCCCTTGAATCTCTACTCATTTCACTATCACATTCCAAGTCTAAACTTCTTAATTTAATTAAACCCAAAATAACATAAACCTAGATTATTTCCACAAGATTTCCAACCCATTCACCAACACATTTCAAGTTTAACTTTCTAAAATCAACTCCCCACATTTCTTACACTCTAAATCCACTTCTAAGCACAAGAGCATCATTCCATATCATTTATCAATTTTCCAACTTCAAGAGGGTTCCAAAGCATTTAAACAACTATCCACATAACAAGAACCACAATAAAGAATTCATGAGCATTTATGAAGGGAAGGGTCATAATAACTCACCTTAGGAAATAAGAGGTGGATTAAGGATTTTCTTGGCTTGATCAACTCTCCTAGTTGCCCCACTCTCAAAAGTACAACCGGATTTGAAAATGGAGGAGGATTCATCTTGGGAATAATTTGGGAGATGAAGCTTTCATGGGAAGGTTTTCGATGGTGATTGTAAGAGAGAAAATGAAGGAGGATGAGGAGGATGGAGTATGAAAAGTGTAAAGGAGTATGAAAAGTGTAAAGGAGTATGGGAAGAGTAAGGGGGAAGTATGGGAGGATATGGTCATCCTTGACTAAGGAGTGTAGGGAGGGTTTTAAGGGATATGGCCCCCCACTATTTTAATAAAAGGCTTTCAACAATAACAACTAGGTCCTCCAATACTCCAAAGCATTTAAACTAAATCCTCCTACTCAAATACTTTATTCCACATACTTTAACCTCCTTTTACATTTTATTCATTTTCTATTATTATACTTTCCCCAATATACTTTATTTTATTTCTATAGAAATCCTAAGGATTCTAAATTATTTCCCAACCATTTCATCTTGAGATGAGAATTTAAAGACATAAAATAAACGCATAAAGTTAACATTAATATTAAAAGCATATAATATTATACTAAATTAGTGCCTAGGATTAGGGTCGTTACACTATACTGTCTTTCAGACCCATCTTCTGAAAAGTGGAATAATAAAGAATATCTCGGGAGGCCCTCGAGTCGATGAGGACTCTCTCGGACTCACAGTTATCGATTCTCCCTTTAATTACCAAGGGTTGTTCACGAGCGGCACGACTTCCGGCCAATTCATTGGGAGAGAAGCTTATGACTTCATCTTCTTTGTAAATCCAGGCTAGGATGTGGTAAACTTTGCTCAACTCATGAATTTGGTCTTTTAATTTCTTGGTGGAGACAGTTTCTTCCCTTATTACATACATCTTATCCCTAGAAGGTCTCTTGTCCCTTTCGACTTCCTTATCTTCATCGTCCTCATCGTCATATTTCCTCTTTCGTTTGTTATCCTTTCTCAGCACATAACGATCAAGTTTGCCCACATCTACCCATCTCTGTATCATTCTCTTGAGGGAGATGCAATTTTCAGTGTCGTGACCATGGTCCTTGTGGAAGGCACAGTATTTTGAGGTGTCACGAGTGTACTTTGATTTTTCATTGAGTGGACGAGGATTGGGTAGATTCACCAATTGCATGATTTCTGTTATTGATTTGTGAAGGGGTGAAAACCTCAGATTTTTCGGCTCTCTGACGGAAAGCTCATAGATTAGCTATCCGGACCTTAATCCGGAGTTAAAGCAAACAATCACCTCCATGTCGGTCAGGCTTTCCTCTACTTGGTCCGCCATTGCTCTGAATCTATTATAGTAACTCAAAGTGGTTTCATTATTTCCTTGCTCGATGTTAGCAAGGTCATTCAACCTCTTCTTTCTCTTCCCTGCGGTGGCAAAGTGATCCAGGAACCTCCTCCTCATGGTTCTCCGGCATTCAATGCTTCCCTTTTTTAGCTCACGAAACAAGGATAAAGTTGTTCCAGAGAAGGTACTCGTAAAAGCTTTGCAGAGGATGTTATTTTCTTTTGTGAGGAGGGCCATGGTGGATTCAAAGCTCTGAACATGGTCCCTTGCATCAGTGATTCCCGCATACTTATCAAAGCTAGGAATTTTAAGAGCGAGGTTAGGAGGGAGATCATTAATTTCTGAGAGAAAGGTCGGGTGGCACTGGTATCATCTTCTTCCACCTCCTTCTTTCCCATTTCCATCTCATCTAACCTCTTTTTCAAGAGTAATAATTATCTGGCGTCAATCCCAGAGCTGAAATGGGAGCTTCGATGGGACATTTCTCTCCTTCTGTGACCATTCACCCTACTATGTTCCTCGGAATCCTGGTGGTTATCTCCGTGTCCAGATGGTGTCCTTTCCCTCATGGGTGCCCTTTCAGGGTGAGGAGGGGTTCTGCGACGAGAAGGACTCCTCGGCAGAAGTGGGCTCCTAGGACGAGGAGGGTTCACAGTCCGAGGAGGAGTGATATGAAGAGGAGGGGTTAAACGTCTTACATGACTGAGCCTAGCTCGCAAATCACCAGAGTTAACCTCCTGCTCCATTTGACCTACGACGAGGAGGGACATCTTGGGAGTTTTGCTTAGATCTGACAGCTATGTCACGATGAGGGGGATTTTGGCCATGAGGAGGAAGATTTTCTCTATTCCCCTGACTACCACGCCTGTCACTCGACTTTCCCCTCCAAGGGAATTTTCAGTCCTCGTGGGCCTCATAAATTTAGCAATAGAGTGTTCTGGATCCAACTGCAACAAGGCATTTTGTGTTTCGTAAATGCGTTGCAAAGTTTTCATCTGTTGGTGCAAGAGTGTTCGACGATCAACTTGCTGGGTGGAAGTCTATGTTCCTCCCTGAGCTATGGTCCTCGTCTCTGGCTGTCGTCATGCCTTCTTTGGCGTCGACAACGAGGAGATTTGTCACTACCACCTCGGATACGGGCTGCCCCCTGGAACACAGATTCATCCCCAGGGGCGACAGCCTATCGGTTAGCGATGGTGTAGGAGGCAATTCTCCATTGGTGAAAGGAAGACCAGTCCTAGGGTTGACAGGAATATCTTTAACATGAACCCTTTCAGGAGTGTTACTAGCAGTGCGTCCGTCTTCCATTAGAACTAGGAAAGTGGGGCGAACAAAACTTTTCAAACGGAACAAAGTTTTTCCACGTTTGAACTGAATTTTCAGGCGAACAAAATTCTCAGGCGGATGAACTTTTCAGGCGAACTGAATTTTTCCGGCCAAACAGAAGTTTTCAAGCTATTCAATGGGTGTTTTCGATTCGTTTTTCGGCAATGGAACTAAATTGATGATGTCAAAAACGTTCGGATCAGCCCAAATCCAGCAGCAGGTTGTATCCTAGCGATTGAATAGCTTGAAAAAGATGAACAATCACGTAAACTTAGTCGGGGCTTTACCGGCGAAGGCTCTCCGACGTGAGAGTAAGTATTTGTGTTTATAGAGAGAGAAATCAATTGACAAGTGTTTAGAGTCAAAAGATTGCATATCAAAATATGTGAATTATGGCTTGTATATATAGGCCTAGCATTGTATAATCCATGTTGGATAGGAATGCATGTAGATAAGATTTTACTCCAAGGAGGATTATAATTGTCCAGTCCTTGTTGTAGGAGAATTCTTGTGAGATGAGGTTATAATCCTAAGAGAATTATAACTGTTCACAGTCCTTATTTGAGTAGAATTGGATAAACTGCAATCTGCACGTACGCCGGTGATGCGTGCTCCTCGTCGTATGTGGCCTTGTCGGCCTACGTTCATGTCGAGGGGGAGAGTAGTGTGGAGAAGCTCATTTCTGCTTTGTTGATAGTCGAGGGGGGTTCATCGTCTTCAAGGGGAGCCTTGCTCGGCCTTTGAGGGATGCCTTCTCCGGCATAGATGATAGTGTTTCGTCGGTCATAGAACCTTAGTTGGCCCTTAGTCATTGTATGTTTGCTATGTCCAAATCGACATAGGGGAATGATGAGGAGGTCATACGAGTAAAGGTAGGGTAGGTACACTCCATTTATCGTAATTAATATGTGTATGAATTATATTTTGAGCCCAATATATTAAGGCTTATTCGATCACAAATTCACGTTCGTACCTCAATTTATACCGTTCATTCGATGATAAACTTGGTTAAAAATTCTTGTTTTATTTATTTTCTTTCGTGCTATTTGCGTTTATTGATTTTTGAGATAACATGGTGTTTGGGAAAGGGAATCTTAAGTAGGCAAAGAAAGGTGTTGGCCATCATTATTATCTGTTTGGTTAACAATTCAAATTTACATATCCGTTGAATGCACTTCTTTTCATTATTGTTCCGCAAAAGAGAGGCATTTTAACTATTTTATATTTGACCATGCTTGTCTTTACTAAAGGGAGAGTATATTCTATAATATACTCCTTCTTTCCAAAATACTCCAATCTTATTCATTTTTATCAATACAAAACTTCTTTCAATAATAAATTTAATTTAATTTATTATTTAAATAAAAAATTTAAAATTATTATTAATACACCATTATAAATATTACTAGTAATAATTTTTAAATATTTATTACAATAATTAAAATTTATTACTCACAATATCTTTATATTAACAACAACAAAAATAATTAATAAAATCATTTTGAGACGAATCTATCTCTATATCTCATAAATATCATAGATAAAGTTCGAGTGTTTTTTTATATCGAATACTCTCTCCGTTTTCCTTCACTTCACTTTCACTTGATACTAAATTTTTTGATACAATAATTAAGGAAAAATATAAGAGAGAATTAGTGACAAGATGTGTTATGAGTAAGAAAAGTAAAGTATGAAAGAAAATAAATGAGGAGGATAGTAATTTAATTTTAGTGTTAAGAGTATAAAAACTTTTCATTTTGAATGATATCAAGTGAATTGAAATGAATCAAAATGAAAATTGATATCAAGTAAATAATGTGTAACATAGAGAGTATACGTTATGTTAGCCAAAATTTATTTGGTTGGCCAAATAACGATCAACTTAAAATGATGAGCGATGCAACTTATGTTAGCTTTTTATAGCTCGCTTTTGTGTTTATTTCTATAAACACGCCAAAGTGTTTTATCTCAAATGCATTTAATGCCCCTTTTTATATAAGAGTTCATGGATTGAAATTTCACCAAATGCAATATCTAGCATTTTCAAGTATCACTCTTATAGTATATTAAGTCATTTATTAATATAAAAATTCAAGTTAAAAAGAAAATACCTTACAGTCATGATTACTTTGATTATTATAGTGAAAGGGTTTTTAATTTAGTAATTACATTAATTAAAAAATTATACTATATTCAATTAGAAATTAAGGAAGTAATTGATTTTTGGTAAAGACAAAAACGAAAAGAGGAAGAGCCTTAAGAATTGATTATGACTCGTACGGGAGGATTAAGAATATGGTAATTTAAATAATGCTTAAAATGATTTACAGAGGTATTAGAAATAAAGGTGAAAAGGAAACATACATATTTTGAATTTAATAATGAACTCTTTTAGAAAATAAAAAACTGAAGAAGGTGTTGCATTTGATTTAAAATAATTATGGTTTTATTCTCAATAATAATGTCTACATTTAAATTCTACCTTGATATTAACATTGAAACTTATTATATTAATTTTTTGTTGATTGAAATAATGTGGGACATGATAATGTTGGACCTAGATTTGAACCAATTAGGCTGTCTTATTAAAGTCCATAGTCCTACTAAATCTTAAAAAGACAGATACTCTACCTACATTTTTGTTCCTAACTACTTCCTCCGTTTCGATAATTGCTTCACCATTTTTTTTCGACATACAAATTAAAATTTTTAAAAATGTTGTGAGTATAATAGTAAAATAGGAAAGAGAATGAATAGAGAAAATAGTACTAAATTTGAAAAATGTTGTGAGTGTAATAGTGAAATAGGAGAGAGAATAAGTGGATTAAATAGTAAAAATTCTTTGTCAAAAAAAAGGTAAAACTTTTAATAAGACACTTTTAATTAATTGATGAAGCTTTTATTGAAATGGAGAGAGTATGACATATTTTGTGGTTGTAACTAAAAGACAGGTAGCTGTAATAAAATAGAAATAAAAATAAAAATAGGACCAACTCATTAAATTCCATACGTACATTACTAGCTCCCGACTGAATAGTATCGCACCGTACAATGTACATACTTCCTCCGTCTCCCCGATCTTAAGAAAAGTTTCTATTTTGGACGTTCCGCTAATCTTAAGAAATCTCAAAATAGAAAGTTTTTATTATTTTTATACTCTTTCTACCCCACTCATTCTCTCTCCTACTTTACTTTTACACTCACAACATTCTCTCTTCTAACTATTCATCCCACTCATTCTCTCTCCTATTTAATTTTTCACACTCACAACACTTCTTCCACTCATTCTCTCTCCTAATACTATAATAATATTCCTTAATTCCCGTGTCATTTCAAAATTTTCAAAGATCACTGGGACGGAGGGAGTAGAGAGTGTCATAAAATGTAGGAACGACCGAATCTAAATCGAAATCTGCCTGTAATCGTTGAACCGCCTCGAATCGAAATCGTTTGAATTGTAATCGGCGATTTGGCGGTTCGATTCCGATTTCTACTTTTAAAAAACCGTGAATCGGCGATTTCGAACCGCCTGAACCGAAACCGTTGAATCATTGTCAAAACCGTTAAATTCGTCAGAAATTTCGTTAGATTCGTTAGAATATACTCCCTCCGTCCCGCTAGTAACCGCACTGTTACTGTTTGCGCGGGGATTAAGAAAAAAAATAATGATATAAATGTTGTGAGTGTAAAAGTAAAATAGGAGAGAGAATGAGTGGAGAGAATAGTAAATTATAATGGTGTTGTGAGTATTAAAATAATATAGGAGAGAGAATGAGTGGAGGGAATAGTAAAGATTTCTTTCCATTTTAGGAAGTGTGCGATTTGTAATGGGACGCCCAAAATAGAAAGTGTGCGATTTATAGTGGGACGGAGGGAGTAGCCGTTATAGTATGGGGTATGTGGTTAAATACAAAATATTTTTGTTTTTTTAACATATTTTCTCAATTATAAATACCATCTCTCTCCCCTCACAATTTTTTCACACAAACCCCCTTAAATCTCTCTTAACTTTCTATAACGAATTTCGTTAATTTATTTGATTTTTAAGCTTAAATCATAAACTAACTCTCATTTGTTCAAGTTTTAGAGTAAAATGTATATAAGGGGTATAGGTATAAGATTGAGTGGTTCGGTTTAGAGGTAATATATGGGATTTATTTATATGATTTAGGGGGTACGACTATGTGGTATATGGTTAAGGTAGATGAATAAGGGTTTATGGTATGTAGTATATATTTGTGATTTAAGATTTAGGGTGTATGATATATATGAGTATAATGTGGATGAATTAGGGTCTAAAGTATAGAGTATATGATTTAGATTTAAGTATTAACGTATAAATATATGTGAGATTAATGTAGATAAATTAGGGTTTATGATATAAAGTATATGATTTAGATTTAAGATTTATAAGATAGGGTATATATGAGATTTAGGTAGCTGAATTAAGATTTATGATATTAGGAATATAATATTATCAAAATATTATATTTTAGTATATATTGTTATATATTGTGTATATCAATTAGTTTTAGGAAGATAATATTTGTATAGATCTAGAAAATTATATCTCTTCATTGTAATCCTATAAATATGTGCCTTATGTTATTAATAAAATCAAGTCTTTCAATATTAATTTTCTCCCTCCATCATTGATTGACTTCGTCTCTCACTCTCTACTTTATCATGGTATCAGAGCAATTTGATCCATAGTAGGACCTCTCCGCCAAAACCTTAGCGGCAAAACCCTAAAGCTGTCCCTCCCCTCTCACCACCTTGCTTCCGCCACCAAACATATAAACCCACCCTTCTCCTTCAAACAACCCTCGGCAAAGCCAAAACCCTAAAATTTTCCTTTCACTCGAAACCCTATTTTATTTTCTTCTCCACTCTTCTAAATCACCACAACCCTCGGCAAAGCCGACACCCTAATCACCTCCTACAAACAACGCCCCACCCAAACACCACCCTCAAATAAATCTCAGCCGCCACCTCAAAACCCTCACTGTTTCCGCCAAACAACCAACAAAAACCCCACCCTTTCTCCTTCAAACACCCTCGGCTTAAACCCTATTAGCCGAAACCCTAATCTTCTTTACTTCTCCAACAAAACCCCCTACAACCTGCGGCAAAACCACTGCCTGCCGCCAAACCCCCTCCCCCTTCACTTTCTTCAAACCACCACCGACAAAACCCTAAAAAGTCGCACCCTCACCCCTCCCCCTTCATCTCCTTCAAACAACCTCTACACCAAAACCCCACCCTCGGCTCACACCTCTCCACAGCCGAATCCCTACTTCCCCTTCAAACCCCTCAGCATAACCCTACTGTTGAAACACTAACCACCTCCTTGAAACACCCTCGGCAAATCTCATAGCCGAAACTTTTTTTTTCCCGTCCACCACCAAAACCTCGCCCTACTCACCTTCGGCAAACACACACCGGCCGAAACAATCTCCTCTCCTTCACACTCACCTCGGCAAATACCCTTCAGCCAAAAACCCCTATACCTCTGTAAAACCCTCGACAATACCCTTCAGCCAAAACCCCTACATCTCTATCAAACCTTCGGCAATACCCTTCAGCCGAAACCCCTACACCTCTATGATCAAACCCTCAGCAAAACCCAACCTATCACCACCTCGGACGCGAGGAACCACATTACATCACAGGCAACCACGCACATGACCGGGAACAACATCATTTTCAAACCCGACTCATCTCATCACTCTCCAAGACTGGACTTATTCAAGGATCGTCCATCTTGCGGGGACATATTAGAAATATAATATTATCAAAATATTATATTTTAGTATATATTGTTATATATTGTGTATATCAATTAAATATTTATATCAATTAGTTTTAGAAAGATAATATTTGTATAGATCTAGAAAATTTTATCTCTTCATTGTAACCCTATAAATATGTGCCTTATGTTATTAATAAAATCAAGTATTTCAATATCAATTCTCTCCCTCCATCATTAATTGACTTCGTCTCTCACTCTCTATTCTATCATATATGAGATTTAGGTAGCTGGATTAAGATTTATGATATGGGATATGGAATATATAATTTAGATTTAAATTTTAGGATATATGGTTAATGTAGATAAATTAGTGTTTAGCGTATAAAGTATATCATTTAAATTTAAGTTTTAGGTTATAGGTTATACATAAGATATATGTAGATGAATTAGAATATGGGGTATGAATTATATGATTTAGATTTAATGTTAGTGGTGTATGGTATATACAAGATTTAGGTTTAATGTATAAGATTTATGATTTAGTTTTTCTTTTATATACTTTCATTTCATTTGTTTAAATTTTTTACATTTTTAATATACCTTTTTGTAAAAAAAAAAATCAGTAATAAAAAAAGTATAAAATATTATTTCCTAGTAAATAAAAATTATATAAAATATAAATAAAATAAAGGACAGTTCGTCTATATTTTCTTTTATATACTTTCATTTGTTTAATTTTTTTCTATCTTTTTTTGTATACCTTTTTGTAAAAAATTCACTAATAAAAAAGTATAAAATAATTAAAAAATAAATAAAAAATAAATAAAGGGTAGTCCGTCCCTTTTTATTTTTATATACTTTCATTTGTTTAGTTTTTTTTTTTTATCTTTTTTTATATACCTTTTTGTAAAAATAATTCAGTAATAAAAAAAGTCTAAAATATTATTTTCTAGTCAATAATTTTTTTAAAAAAATAATAAATAAATAAAGGGTAGTCCGTCCCTCTTTTCTTTTATATACTTTTATTTGTTTAGTTTTTGTTTATCTTTTTTATATAATTTTTTGTAAAAAATATCAGTAATAAAAAAAATCTAAAATATTATTTCCTAATCAATAAAAAAATAAAAAATAAAGGATAGTCAGTCCCTCTTTTCTTTTATATACTTTATTTGTTTAATTTTTTTCTATCTTTTTTTATATAACTTTTTGCAAATATTTTCTGTAATAAAAAAAATTATAAAACAGTTTTTTCTATTAACAAAAAAAAAACGTTAAACCGCCGGTTTCGAACCGTGAACCGCCGGTTCGGAACCGTGAACCGTAAGTTCACGGCTCGGTTCTGGTTTCCCCTTTTTCGAAATCGGAACCGACGGTTTTGAACCGTAATCGAAATCGGAACCGTAATTGTTCATCCCTAATAAAATAATCTTTTCTACAAATATATATTCATATTATTATCCTGCCTTGCCTCGCTTGATATCACATGTACCATTTTTATATAATATAATATGTATTATTGATAATCCAACCGTTATACATTAATATTAAAGTCATGATAATGTCAGTTCTAATAACTAATAACAGTTAGATCATTTGTGTTATACAATACGATGCACAAAAGTAATACAAATAATATAGCCATAAATTGATTTATAGATTTTACATTTTTGATTTTTCTGCAAGAAGATAGTCTTATTTTTTACTCCCTTTGTCCCCCGTAAATGTGGACTTACTTTTTTTGTGTGGACATTAAGAAAAAGTAGGAGAGAGAAATAGGTGGAGGAGGTGTTTGTGAGTATGAAAAATTAAATAGGAGAGAGAATGAATGGGAGGAATAGTTAGGAAAGAGAATGTTGTGAGTGTAAAAGTGAAGTAGGAGAGAGAATGAGTGGGTGGAATAGTGAATATTTATTTTCATTTTGGGCAGTCCACATTTACATGGAACGGACCAAAATAAAAATAAGTCCGCATTTACGTGGGGCGGAGGGGGTATTTTTCTGCAAGAAGATAGTCTTATTTTACAAAATTACTTTATATTGACCAATTTGAATAAACTTGATTAGTATTTATCCAAAAATATATGCAATCTAATGATAAATTATTTTGGAACTAAAGAAATAGAGTTGGTCTCCTGTGAGAACAATAATACCCATCTCATGAATGAGACGAGTCGGAATAACCCAAAGCCCAGATCCATGACCCATACTCTTTCCCCTCATGTAAATCAAAAAAGCAAAAGGTTCACGCCGTACATGGAAATGGAAGATTACTATGCGTACTTTCTCTTTCTAGTTTTTTATTATTTCTTTTCTTTTTGCCTTTTTTTATTATTTTTTTCTTTTCATAATTTCTTTTTATTATTTTTTTTTCTTTTTATTATTTTTTTTCTTTTGCTTTTTTTTTTATTTTTTCTTTTTGCTTTTTTTATTATTATTTTTTATTATGTACTAGGATTTGTTATTTTTTTTTTTTTATTATTTTTTTTTTCTTTTTGCTTTTTTTTTTAAGTTTTTATATTATTTTTTCGGCTATTCAGTGGTTTAAAAAAGTAATAGTTACCATCTCTTAATGTAATGACTGTATACATATAAACTAACATTGTTCATAAGTAAACGTAATATCTGTTTTAAAAAAGACAAAAGCTCGTTTTCACCCATTTTTTCAAATGTAATACAAACTATATGTATTACATTTGAAATGTAATAACTTATGTATATGAATGTAATAGTTTATACAAGTAAATGTAACACTTTGATAGATGAAATTGCAATATATTTCTATAGATAATGTAATACTTTTACATTATTACTTTATAATGTAATAGTTACCATCTCTTAATGTAATGACTGAATGTATTATTACTTTAAGTCATTGATAATGTAATACTTAAAAAAAAACACTATTACTTCACAAGTGTAGTACTATTACTTATAGCAATACCAACTATTACTTAAACAAATGAGAAGTATTACTCAAAATTAAAACAGTTCCTAACATTATTATTAGTTAAAAAAAAATAACACTATTACTTCACAAGTGTAGTACTATTACTTATAGCAATACCAACTATTACTTAAACAAATGAGAAGTATTACTCAAAATGAAAACAGTTCTTAAAACTATTTTTAGTTAAAAAAAAAAATAACACTATTACTTCACAAGTATAGTACTATTACTTATATCAATACAAACTATTACTTAAACAAATGAGAAGTATTACTTAAACAATAAAGTGTAGTAACTATTACTAAAATACTCACTCCGTCCCATGTCAATGGACACCAACTTTATGGGTGTGGGAATTAAGGAAAAGTAAAAGAGAGAAAAAGTGAAAGAAAATGTTGTGAGTATGAAGAATTAAATAGGAGAGAGAATGAGTGGGAGGAATAGTTAGGAGAGAGAATGTTGTGAGTGTAAAAGTGAAGTAGGAGAGAGAATGAGTGAAGGGAATAGTGAATATTCTTTTCCATTTTTGATGTAAACGGGTTCGCAGCGGAATAATAAAAAGGATAGGCAAATAATTGAATCAACAACTATTTGACCTAATTCGAATTGAATCAACAATTGAATTAGGGTTTGAAGAGGTAAACACCAAGAGATGAGAACCTTCACAAGGAATTCAAAGAACTCCAACAAACAAGCTAAAAGCTTCAAGGTAAAAACCTTCAATTGCAAAGCAATTCAATTTAATTTAATTATCAAAACGTATCCTAAAACAAACAATGAAAGGAGTATTTATACTCTAAACAAAACCCTAAACTACTTGGAAAAGGAAAATAAATAAATCCTAAACTTACTTGGAAAAGGAAAAAAAATAAATCATAAACTTACTTGGAAAAGAAAAAGAAATAAATCCTAAACTTACTTGGAAAAGGAAAAGCAAAACAATCCTAATTAAAACACTTCAAAATAGGAAGCAAAATCAAATCGGAATTCCAGTTTCTTCTTGGCTTGCTTCTTTGAGGGATACATCAGATACATCAATTTTGGGCAGTGTCCATTCACGTGGGACGTCCCAAAAAAGAAATAAGTGTCCATTCACGTGGGACGGAGGGAGTAAGTTATTGTCATTCAGCGTTTAAATACCAATTCCCATTCATTTGTTAAGGTCTCTCTCATTTTCTCACACAGTTAACACACACTCATTCTCACCACTTCTCTCTCTCCTCTCTCTCTCTCTCTCTCTCTCTCTACGCAGATCCATCTTCTCCATTGCCGCCGATCCATCTCCTCTACTTGTTCAGTTCTCCGGCTACGTGTCCTGAGACCCACCACCTCAGATCCGGACAGTCTCCCTCTCCTCCTCATCTTCACTCTCATCCACCAAACCCAGGTACCGCCTCCTTTTAAACGCAATCGGAGCAGGTGGTGGCGATGGGCTCCGGCGAACTTTCAGTTTAGAACCAACTGGGACGGAATCGACGATGGCTTTAGGTCGCCGGTGTGTAGGTTGAAGGTAGGCTTGGCCGGAGAAGAGATTGGGGAGGGATCCTGTTATTGCGTATAGAGAGAGAGAGACGGTGTTATTGCGTATAGAGAGAGAGACGGGTATTCTTGGGCGGGTTGGGCGGGTCATGGTCATGGATCCGACCCGTCTCATGAATGAGCCGGATATTGTTGTTCTCACTTGAGTTTTTGTCAAAGAAATATTGAGTTTTTGTCAAAGAAATATCAATATCCAGAAAAGCTAAAAACATAAATGGTTTTAAATAATTTCTCCTAAAAGACCCCAGAGACATTCAAGACTATGTTTCAGTATTCAATTGAAACCTTCATTATATAAACTCCTCACATGGCTCCTCATTCTCTATGACTCTCTCTCTCTCTCTCACACACACACACACACACACACACAAAACAGAGTCGAAGTACAAAGAACGGTGTCGTTTACCCCTGTCTTCAAGATTTACTGTTTCCTCCTCCAGGTCCCACGCAGGATATAACCTCGTGTTTCGCGTCATTTCTAAATTCCAATCTCTTTCTCTCTCCAAAAATTCTTTCTCTCTCTAGAAAAAATGAAGACTAGCCCCAAGCTCATCCTCCTCCACCCTTCAATCCACAAGCCAGCCACCGCCTCCCACCGTATGATCTTGCTTTTCACCATCCTCTCCTTATTCGCTATCGCCTTTGTTCTCGCTCTCTTCGCCACCAGAGACACCATCTCCACCGCCAGAACCACCGCCTCCTCCACCGTCGACTATCCACTACCTAAACCCGTATACGATGCCCTCCTTCACTACGCTGGTCCGCCCGTCAACTCCAGCACCTCCTCCTCACGCATGTCCTCCGCCGAACTCAAAGCCATCGCCTCCGTCCTCCGCCGCTGCTCCGCTCCCTGTAACTTCCTCATCTTCGGCCTTACACACGAAACCCTCTTGTGGAACTCACTCAACCGACAGGGCCGTACGGTGTTTATCGATGAAAGCGCCTACTGGGTCTCCAAACTCGAAGAAAAACACCCGGAAATCGAGGCCTATGACGTTCAATTCACCACCAAAGTAAGCGATCTAAAAGAGCTCTTGAAGTATTCGAAATCGGAGCTCCGAAAGGAATGTCGCCCCGTACAGAACCTCCTCTTCTCCGACTGCAAATTAGCCATTAACGACCTGCCGAACCACATTTACGAAATGGCGTGGGATATAATCTTGGTTGACGGGCCACGCGGGTTTTTCCCGGCAGCTCCCGGAAGAATGGCGCCGATATTCACCGCCGGCGTACTCGCCAGAAGCAAAAGGGGCGGAAGGGACAAAACCCACGTTTTCGTTCACGAATTTGAGCGTGAAGTTGAAAGAATCAGCAGCAATGAGTTCCTTTGCGGTGAAAATTTGGTGGAGAGGAAGGAATTATTGGCACATTTCATTGTCGAAAAGAGGGCTTCGGCTTCCAAAACGTTTGAATTTTGTTTAAATTCTTCTTTTTCGTCAACGTCGTTGACGCCATTGTCAACATACTGAAGGAATTTTTCCAGTAATATAGTACTTCCATAGAAATGGAAAGGAAAACATCAACTTGTGTTATTATAATTATATTAATTTTGATATTTTTGTTTTTGAATTTTTAATTATGATGTGAATATCTATAATTTGTAAGGTTAATTGGGATAGAGAAATTGCTATCAACAATTTAAAATTTTGAATGTGACACTATTGTTACTGTTCTTTAACCCTAGCCTTGAAGTTGCAGAGGTTTTAAATTTTTTAAATGTTGATATGATGAAATTGAAGTAATAACGGTAAAACCAGGCATTGAATACGGAGGAGTATGTATTAATCCATTCATCTCTAACAAAATTCTAAATAAAATTCAAATTTTATTTAAAATATATTTATAAATATTATTTTTATGGAATTAAATGTAAAAAAATAAAAATATATTTTATTATTCATTTTCTAGCAGTGTTCTTCACTTTTTAAACATTTATTTTTGTAACTATAAGTCATGAAAAATATTGATAAAAAATTATTAGTAACAAAGTTCTGTTATAAAAAATAAGTTTATTTTCTGGATAAAATTATATTTTTGAAAATGAATAGTCATTTAGAAACTAGGGACAGAGAGTGATCTTTAATTTTCAAAAATAAAAAATAATCCATCTATTTCATTCGTAATACATTTTTTTTTCTGAGAGACAGAGATTAAGAAAAAGTGTTAGTAAGTAGCTGTTGTAAATATAAAAAACGATTAAAAAAAAATGGATATAGAATAATAAATAAAAAACTATTATGAGTGTGAAAGTTGTTCTCATTAAATAATTTTTTTTTGTATTTTAAAGTTGTTTTACATCAAATAAAAGACCACTTAAAATAGCAAAAAATTTTAATTCGAGTGTGACCGAGGAAAGTAAACATTATCTCCAATTCTCCATCATCATTAGAGCAAATCCAATGGTGTATCCACGTGAAGGAGTTAGCATCTGCAATGCTAAATATTATAGATATCAAATTTTGATTAATAGTTAGGGAAGGTACTAAATTTTATTTTATTTTTTGTATATATTTAATTATTGAAAATATAAAATGTGAAAGATTTTCAAAAAAAAAAATTGACTTATTAATTTGATACCTATCATTGTAGATGGTAATTTGATACCTTATAAATAATAACTTAGGTATCAAAATTTGATTTTGATAATATGACTTAACTTTATACATAGAAGATATCATTACTACGGTAGAAGCACATTTTGAGGGTGTGCATAACATTTGAATACCCAACTCCCAACTATCGATCAAGTTAAATTCCTTCTAAATGGGGGTTTTGAAATTCCAAATACGTCCCTTGTACTCCCTTCAATTTCAATAATGAAGATTCAGAGGTTTCGGATCGGATTAATTTTACTATTTACTTCTGAGATTTTAAGTGAGTTTTAGTGTCCCTTTAAATTTGATTTGTCTCAATCAACTCTTCCACATATATTAATGATTTTTAGTTTACTTTATTAAATATTTATTATAGCTTTTGAAGAAATTATCATCTAACCAACTTAATAAAGTATGAATTTCAAATAATTTTATGATTTAAGAAATTAATACTTGATAGCCCTTCCGTCACAAAATGAATATTAATTTTAGAAAGATATCCCAAAATAATGTTTATTATCTCTAATATTTGATAATCATATAGACAACTCGATAAAATATAAATTCAAATAACCATAAAGTTTGTGAAGAAAATAGATATTTAGTTGGGATAAAAAAATTAAAAAATATTGACATTATTTTAGGACAAATAGATAAAATATTTAAATTTTAGAGTATAGAATTATTATTATTATTATTTGCTTGATGATAAATATTATGATTAATATTACTCTATCTAAAATGTTATATTAAATTCTAAAAAAATGAAATATTATTTGAATTTATACCTTATTGATTTGGTTTTATGATTTCTTCAAACGTTGTATTATTTTTTTGATGTAAACTTAAAAAAAATGTGAGAAAGAGTTGATTAGCAATTATTAATTTGTTTACATGATATACTCGCTTAAATATACTATTTATATTTGAAATTAATTTTTGGTATTATTATATGAGATTCTTTAGTATTTTAATTTATTTAATGAGAGATAAAGACAATTTTTACATAAAAGCAGGGGTATAATAGTCAATTTATTTTCAAAAGGTTGGTCATTGAGAAGAATTCAATACAACATTTAGCGCAACTAAATAAGGCTAAAATCTCATTTGATAAAGACTAGTAAAGTTTGGCAAGACAATATTCTCAGCATTATTAGAAGCAACACCGCAAATTAGGAACATTTGAATATAAAGACAAAGAAAATTAATATTATGAAATTAATATACTCCATTTGTTGATGCACTTTCCTTTTGTTTCTTCAAAAATAAATACCATGTTTCTTAAATAGTAGACAATATCAATACAATTTCAAATGGGTAAGATCAGTGGCGGATCTAGAACCTTTAAGCAGCAGGTACACAATTTACACTACATAATTTCAAGCAGTAATGATGAAATTAAATAATGCATAAATAAAAATTAGTTATATTAATTAAAGTGATGATCAAAAGATTTAATTGTTCATTAAAATTACTCCATCTGTCATATTTAAAACTACACTCGTTGTCAGTTTAATTGTTCATTAAAATTACATTTTTCAAAAATAAGAAAATTTAAATAATTTTTTATTAAATGAGATTTACATACATGTTCACAACAATTTATTATTATATACTCCCTCCGTCCCATTAGTATTAGCACAAACACTGTTTGTGCGGGAATTAAGGAATATGATATTTTAATAAAATGTTGTGAGGGTAAAAGAATGAGTGGAGAGAGAATGAGTGGAGGGTGTAATAAATTATAATAGTGTTGTGAGTATTAAAATAATGTAGGAGAGAGAATGAGTGGGATTAGGTAAATATTTTATTAATATAAAGTTTCCTTTTTGGGAGTGTGCGGATATTAGCAGGACGCCCAAAAAGGAAAGTGTGCTAATATTAGCGGGACGGAGGAAGTATCCCATATTTTCTCCTACCTTTGATTTAGGATCATTTTTTTTTTATTTTTCTACCTTTTTTTCTTTTCATTTAATGCTCTTATTTAGTCTCATGTTTCTCTATTTATATCTTATAATTAATGTTCATTTTATTTTTAATTATAAATTAATAATAAACATTTATTTATAAGGTGACAGTAATATTTTATTTTAAAGTCAATATTACAAAAATATGAGTAACTCTTGTGAAAAACTAGTTTTTTTCAAAATGTTATAAAAAACTAGTTTTCAGAACAGTTCATCACTCTTATTAGTTAGACTTAATGTTTTAATACTAGTTTTTTTCTAATGTTACGAAAAAACTAATTTTTTACAAAATTTTGGCCAAAAATATATACTCCCTCCGTCCCATTAGTAATGGGAATTTTACTGTAGATACGGGAATTAAGGAAAAGTGAATTATAGTGGAGGAAATAGTGAATTATAATGGTGTTGTGAGTATTAAAATAATGTAGGAGAGAGAATGAGTGGAGGGAATAGTAAAGATTCCTTTCCATTTTAGGAAGTTTGTGGTTTGTAATGGGACGACCAAAAAGGAAAGTTTGTGGTTTGTAATGGGACGGAGGGAGTATGAATTAAAAAAAATGAATATTATCAAAGGAAATGGAAGGTGTCGGTGGTGGATATAGTAGCGTGGAAACGTGTCGAAAGTGTATGAATAGATGGTGCCAAGGGAATTCCTTCCTAGTACTCTCTCTCTCTCCACACTCGAGGGGACTTCAATAGGCACAGCTTAAAACCACGCGCAGCTACGAACACTTGTTCTATGACTAGTTTCACACCCAAAAAAAAAAAAAAAAAAAACCTTGTCATCCACATGTTTTAAATTTTAACCAACCAAAACACAACCCAGCTTGTAAAAACACTAGTAAAAGTTTGTGTCCGATAATACGTGATATTTTTTTTTTTTTAATTAAACCCGTGTTCGAGGACACGTTATTAAGTTGCACTCTCATCACGTGATAATAGTAAAATTAGTCATCTCGCATAAGCCCATAACTAAGCCCAAGAAAAATTACAACCCGAACTTTTGAGCCCAAAAGCTTTTTATCTTAGTCCAAAGAATTGACGAACACCATAGGCGCTAAAAATGGCGAGCTTTCGTCGTCTTCGTCTGCAACTGCAGAAGGGTTCGTACAAACCCTAATCAATAGAGGCTAGGGATGGCAATCGGATCGGATCGGATCAGCCCTGATCCGAATCCGATCCGAACACATTAAGCCCTGATCCAAATCCGATCCGATCCGAATGTTTACGATTCGAGCCCCGATCCGAGCTCCGATCCGATCCGAGTCATTTCAAAAAAAAAAAAATTAAAACCGCAAACATCAGATCAGACTAGGGATGAAAGAACAAATCAAGCAAAACATGAGGCCTCAAAGACTTCAGTTACTCAAGACTGAATATTGTTTTAAGTATTTTGGCGTACTAATTAAAAATTAAATGAAATCCCCAAAACCCTAATTCATTTCGAGAAAGTGAAAACATACCTAAAATCAACTCTTCAGGCTTTGATGCAATCTCGATACGGGACGACAAAGAAAACCCCATCAGCGGAAAAGTAATTACATTATTCAAATTCCGATTCTCGACATCAATCACTTGCAAAACATCCTCAGCTTTGGTTCCAAAGAACCCGGCATTCTTGATTATGAAAAGTTTGTTCTTTCTCGGTAGTCCACAAAGAACCTCCAAGTACCGGAAAGAGATTGACCGGTGGTCACTTTATCGCGACCTTAACGGCCACGGCATCGATGGCTTGGACGATTTGGGAGAGCTTTTGAGGGTTTGATTGGGTTTTGAGGCCTCTGTCTTGGTCGGAGATCAAGGAGAGAAGGTGGGATTTGGAGGAGAGGGATTGGTCTGTGAGGGACGAGAGGAGATGTCGCCGTCTAGAGAGAGAAAGGAGTGAGGCGCTGAGAGCTCGTAGAGAGAGAGAGTGAGAGGGGAATGAATGAAAAAAAAATAGATTTTTCTTTATATATAAAGACTTAAATGTAAATTTAACAAAACATGAGGGGTATAATTGAAAATCAAAACCCTAATAAAACGGATCGGATCGGATTTCGGGTCGAATGCGTTTCGGATCGGATCGGATCGGGTTCGGATCGGATCACACCATAAACCGAACCCGATCCGAAATCCGATCGGATCGGAAAAATTTCTGCCAAATCCGAATTTTTCGGATCGGATCGCCTTCGAAACGGATCGGGTTCGGTAAAATTGCCATCCCTAATAGAGGCTGGTGTTTTGGAAACATCGATCAAATCAAAGCCCTAATTTCAATTCAATCAGCTCTTCATGGAGACTCCTGCACCGTTGATTCTATTGAGTCGGAACTCTGCAACCTGGACTTGCGATCCATCGGTGGAAAGTCGTTGCCGGACATCTCTCTCCTTCGCAAATCATCTCATTTTTCGGGCCCCAAAGTTCTTCAGGTAAATTCGTATCTCCAGTTCTTCAGGTAAAAAAAAAAAATTTTTTTTAAGGGCAAAATGAAAATTTCGACGCGTGAAACTGTTCATTCCACTGTTCACAAGGGGGGTTTCATTTATACTATAGATTTTTTTTATTCAAATTACAACTAACTATGCCATTGAGTCAAAGTCTCATCGGTAGCAACTCGTAAATGGAATTTGCGAGACCAATTTGTAATTTTGTATAATAATAAATTATAATCGAACTAAAATGACATTGAACTACTATTGTCGAAATCAACGGATTAGATTTTTGAATTTACTTTGAACAAAACTGAAACTAATGAACAAATATGAAATTTGTCGAAATTGTATTCGGCTAATATTGTTTAACGCAATAATAAGTATCTACAGAAAATTAAGAACAACTCTGAATATCAAATAAGGGAAAAAGTCGATAAACCTATTTTGATGGATTTAGACACCTATTTATGCTATTAGTATGAAGTATTTTTCAAGAATAGAAAATCTCTAATTAAATTGTATTATAAAGGTGGATTCTTGCTTGATATGGATCTGATGAGCTGATGAGCCCGGATCATTTAGACCGGATCCAAAGCTCAATCTGATTCAAAGGCCAAAGTATGACATGTCATATCATAGACCGCCAGAATCAAGATAGAGCGCTAGAATCAAGATCGCGATCTCCTAAGACCGTCCGAGTCAAGATCGCGGGCAGCTAGACCGTAAGCCAGATGATCGCGCCAATCGTGACCGCGATGTCTATGCCTGTGCCAACCATGACCGCGATCTCCATGACCGCGCCAACAATGTTGACCATGCCCAATGAATATTGACCGCAGTCTCATACCAGACTCTCAGTTATCTCACCAGACTCCCGGTTAAAGCCAAAGCTAAAAGTCAAGCAAAAGCCTGTACCTACGCTGACACCAATAATCCGGCTTGTACCCATCACATTAAATGGTGGCTCAGGCGCCCACTATGCATATACGGCTCGGCACCAACTATCCTCTGTATATGTCCTTTCAGCGACATCCCTTTGCAGTAAATTTTGCTTTATTGTAGAGTCCATCCGGCGCAGACACGTGTCCTAGGTCAAAGACAAAGATATCCTCCAGGACTGACATCATCAAGCAGCTCCCTCATACTATAAATATATCCGGTTATCTCAAAAACTTTGAATACTATGAGCTAAACTAGGTTATGAGGGAAGGCAATACAGAAGCAGACCTCCTTTCCAGAATCACCGAGTAAGAGATAGAAGAGTTGAACGCTGTCTGCCAAATCGAATTCATAGAGACGTCTGCCATAGATCGAATTCAGGTTAACAACATTGAGGAGCAAGATAGGGACTGGGTAGATGAAATCCGAGATTACATCAAAAAAGAAGCCCTCCCCGAGAATCAAGCAAAGGCTAGACTCATAAAAAAGGTGGCCGCAAAATACACGATCATAGATGGAATACTATATCAGCGAGGAAAACGTCATCAATTTCGTCCACGATCACATCTGGTGTCGATTTGGAGTACCAAGATTAACAGTTTAGGACAATGGCACTCAGTTCGCAGCAAAATTCACAGCTGAATGCGAGAGAATGAAAGTCCAATATCGCCAGTCCGCAGTAGCCTACCCTCAAGGAAACGGTCAGGCTAAGGAGGCAAACAAGTTAGTCCATGCTGCCCTAAAGAAAAATTTAGAAGGACGAGGAGGACGCAGGTTGGACGAGCTGGGATCGCGCTACGGGTAGTCCGCACCACTATCAGAAATTCAATCGGAGAAACTCATTTCTCGCTCACTTATGGATCAGAAGCGGTAGCCCCAGTAGAAGTAGCTCTCCCCTCCTACAGAGTCACTTACTTCGATGAGACACAAAATGAGGCCGCCAGAAGGTGCGATCTAGATGATCTCGAAGAAAAGAGAATTCATGCAAGGGAAAAAAATGGTTAACTACAAGCAATAGGCCAAAAAACATCATGACAAAAGAGTTAGCTAAAGAAGCTTCTCAGTAGAAGATTGGGTGTTAAGAAATATTGAGGTACAAGGGATCCAACCCGACTTCCACAAACTCTCCCCAAAATGGGAAGGTCCGTATCAAGTTACCCAAATCATCAAAGAGGGAACCTACAGAACACATGAAGGAAAAGACCTCAAAAGCGCTTGAAATAGCGATCACCTTGGAAAGTACTATTTTTAATCTTTATATTGTAAAAAGATGATAGAGGTAACAAATGTATCAAAAGCAAGACATTTTTTGCATATTGTTGTAACTCAGAAAAGCACTAAAGTGATATCCTCATTAGCAAAGCTGTTAGTGCCTGTTTCCTTATAGGAAAAGGCGTCGTCTATATGTGGTTGTCTAGGCCAAGCAACGACCTTGTTCGACCTCTTGGCTCTGAATCTCATTGGCCAATCTCATGGAGATGGGAGAAGGTTGTCGAGATCATGCTTGGCATGGGCCCCTAGTGGGTCAATCTAAGGAGTGATCGGCTTATTTCGTTTAGTGGCAATGTACAAGTCGAGCGTAATAATAGAAGGAAGCATAAGTTGATAATCCTTGCTCGGTGAACGTTGATCGTTAGTTACGCGAACAAGGCTGAATGGTAATGTGTAATATAAACGACCACGTCGTGGGTTGATCACATGGGAAACGGCTGTCGCCAATTTAGGGGTATTTCAAAATTGAAAAGGTGTCGCCAAAATCTTTTCATCATTAGAGGGAAGGAAACGAGACTGACATTCGCCTTGCGCCTCATATATTGTTGGTGCGTGAAATGAGTGCTGGCTTACCCGATTTTGACTCGCAAGCAGAAAAAACGGTCTGAGGTATAAAAGCTAAAATTCTTACCTTTATCTCTTTACCACAATTAAATGATTAGTGAAGGAGTTAACCTCTTGGTGGAAAATAGGACAATACTCCCTCCGTCTCACTCGAAGCGTCACTTTTTACTTAAAAAAGGGTGTTCCGTTTAAAGCGTCACCCTTTCCTAAAAAGGAAATATTTTATAATATTCTATTACCCCATCCACTATTCACTCCACTAATTTTCTCTCCTCTACACTCACTACACTTTTTAAATTCACTATTTCCTCCACTAATTCTCTCTCCTCTACACTCACAACACTTTTTAAATTCACTATTTCCTCCACTTTTTAAATTCTCTTCTATTTTCAAATTACACTCACAATATTTTTTCTTCTCACATTTTTTCTTAATTTGCGTGCCACCCCTAAAAGGGTGACACTCTTGGCGGGACGGAGGGAGTATGTTTTATTTTAAAAATTATTTACTTTAAACAACAAATACTATTATATTTTTTAAACTCCTTGGAGGGAAGGGAGTAGAATTGGCAAGCGCAATGATTCTCAAATAACGGCAAAGTAAAGATAAGGTTGGAGAATGAAAATGGAGACAGAAAGAGTGGGAAAGTTGTCGGTGGAGAGACAGCCACCAGACGCAGCCGAGATTGAGGGTCGGGTGGGGGCACTAGCACCAATTCCCTTCCCTTCATTGTGGTTGTGGTTCGTTTACAAAAAAAATAATTGTCCTCACTCATCCAAAAAAGACCCAAAGAAATTGAAGTTGATTTTGTCTGCTATTTCCATTAAATTGAGTTGAGTGGGTTCTTCTTCTCTTTACCTGTCAGAGTATCACGTATCTTCTCCTCCGTTATTTAGTGCGGACGTTAAATCTCTACTCACATGCATACAAATCTATTACGCCCTCCGTTCCAGCTGAGTGTACACTTATTTCTCTTTTGATCCGTTCCAGTCAAATGTGAATTCTCCAAAATGGAAGAGAATCTTCACTATTTACCCCACCCATTCTTGTTGAAATATTTTATGGACTTACATATGCTAGTATAATAAATAAAGTTTTTGGGCACATAAACGTATGTGCACTATAAGTAATTATATATGTCACATTAAATATTAAAGTATTTGGGCCTAATAAAGTGATCTACTAAAGTTAAAGGGGCCCCAAGTCATTTTTTATAAGTATGAGACCTACAGTTAATATGTGTAGATACCTAAGGGGCCTAGTTGTTAATCTTTGATTGGCTGACTAACATACTAGGTCATTATAAATATAGGGTTATGGTCCCCAATTGACCTACCTAGGTTTTATTCTCTTGGTTCCCATTGTCATCTGAATTCTAAGAATCCTAAGGATCAATTGGAAGGCAATAATCGTTCATCAAGTCTTCATCAAGTATTCTTCAAATATTGCTATGGATTCAGGTTTGTCTATCGTTCCATAATCTTTGATAACTAAAAGCATGATTGTCCTAGAATAAATATTCCGCATCATTCTAGGGTTTATGCATAGTTAATTCCATCAAGTGGTATCAGCGCCGTAATCTTGCTTTGTTGTTGGGATTATTTGGATCGAATTGATTATGCTGTTTATGATTTAATTTGGCTGAACAAAACCCTCCCGCTGGCGGCAACCCAATCAGATTTATACGACAAATACAGTTGATGATTGTGTCTACCACAAGTTCAGTGGGAGTAAATATATTTTTCTAATCTTATATGTGGATGACATCCTACTAGCCACAAATGATACAGACTTACTGCATGAAACTAAGAGATTTCTCTCAAAGAAATTTGAGATGAAAGATCTGGGAGATGCATCTTTTGTATTAAGAATTCAAATACACAGAGATCGTTCTCGAGGTATTCTTGGATTGTCACAAAAGAGTTACATCGATAAGGTACTTAAGAGATTTGGCATGCAGGATTGTAAAATGGGTGACACTCCAGTGGCTAAAGGTGACAAATTCAATCTTGCTCAGTGCCCCAAGAATGAGATTGAATCTAAGGAAATGAATAGCATCCCTTATGCTTCGGCTATAGGTAGCTTGATGTATGCTCAGGTTTGCACTCGCCCAGACCTAGCATTCATAGTTGTTGTTTTAGGCAGATACCTTAGCAATCCTGGAAAGGATCATTGGATAGCAGCCAAGAGTGTCATGTGTTATTTACACAGAACAAAGGATTATATGCTCACTTACAGAAAGTCGGATAGACTTGAGATCATTGGGTATTCGAATTTCGACTTTGCGGGATGTCAAGATAGTCGTAAGTCTACTTCGAGCTACGTTTATCTACTTTGTGGAGGAGCAGTTTCTTGGAAGAGTGTTAAGCAGACACTTGTTGCTACTTCTACGATGGAGGCAGAGTTTGTGGCGTGTTATGAGGCATCAAATCACGCAATTTGGTTGCGAAATTTTATCACTGGACTGCGCATATTAGGTGGCGTTGATAGGCCATTAAAGTTATTTTGTGATAATAAGTCGGCAGTTATGTATTCTAATAACAACAAGAGCTCGTCTAAGTCTAAGCACACAGACATTTAGTATCTTGCTGTTAAGAAACGAATTCAGAGTGGACAGATTTGTATTGAGCATATTGGGACTAACTCCATGATCGCGGATCCGCTTACTAAGGGTGTAACACCGAAGGTTTTTCACGAGCACACTGCTTGTATAGGTGTTGTATCACTAGAGTATGCTTAGATTGAGTGAGAGTTTTGTATTTTGCTCTTATATTTATTGTTATAAGTATATTTGATTTTTTCAATTTTTTGGTTAATAAAGTTATTTTGCACTCTGAATATTTGATTGATCTCAAAATAAGGTTGGACCAGTTGAGAATAGACATGTGAAGATCACATTACATGTTATTCCATGCTACACATCCATACTTGATCCATGTCATTTAGTTGAGTTAATATATGTGATCACTGATGGGTCTAGTTACGCTAATAGTGACGAAATCCTCTTTGATCCTTATGTTGATTTGACTAATGGACCGGATTGATTTAAGATGACACAATTTGGTAAAGCATTGTTGTTAAGGTTTATAATGTGATATGCAATTAAACTATGGTATTATACTATGTACATGTGTAAGTCAAAGTGGGAGATTGTTGAAATATTTTATGGACTTTACATTTGCTAGTATAATAAATAAAGTCTTTGGGCACATGGACGTATGTGCACTATAAGTAATTGTATATGTCACATTAAATATTAAAATATTTGGGGCTAATAAAGTGATCTACTAAAGTTAAAGGGGGTCCAAGTCATCTTTTATAAGTATGTGATCTACAGTTAATATGTGTAGATACCTAAGGGGCCTAGTTGTTAATTTATGATGGGCTGACTAACATACTAGGTCATTATAAATATAGGGTTATGGTCCCCAATTGACCTACCTAGGTTTTATTCTCTTGATTCCCATTGTCATCTGAATTCTAAGAACCCTAAGGATCAATTGGAAGACAATAATCGTTCATCAAGTCTTCATCAAGTATTCTTCAAATATTGCTATGGATTCAGGTTTGTCTATCGTTCCATAATCTTTGATAACTAAAAGCATGATTGTCCTAGAATAAATATTCCGCATCATTCTAGGGTTGAATTTTTTCTCAAATAATAAATTTTTAAAATTTTATTTACCAAAGTGACTTACTGTTCAAACTTTTTTCCAAAATGTCCCACTTTTTGAAAAATCGCTACACCGTGTAGCGAGTTTATAATTTTTCGATTAAAAACGCTATACCGTGTAGAAATTTTAAATTTGCTCAATTTTATTTTAATATTTATATTATTAAAAAAAAAAAAAATTTGAAATCGCTACATGCTTGTAGTGATTTCAAATCCACATAGATATAGATAGTAACGGCCCAAGTCCTCCAAGTCCAAACCAAGTTAAAGTAGAAAGTATTCGTCCCACTTTAAATTACTAAATAATAATTCAAAAAAATTATGTATTAATAAAAAAATTAAATAGAAATATTATTTTTTTCATCTCAAATAAATATTTTTAAAAAATATACTTTTATAAAAAATTATATTCTTCATTTCAAAAATAAATATTACTTTCGACTCAAAATGAATAACCAAAAAATAATACTACATTTTTTATCCCAAATAAATGAGCATTACTTCCTTCGTCTCAATGAATATTTAAAAAAAATAATACTCTTCATTTGCCTCAAAAATTAATATCATATTTTTAGACGAAGACACTAACATTATAAACATTAATTTTAGAAGCGAATGAAGTAGTATTAATTTTTAAAATATTCATTGGAATGAAGTAATGCTCATTTTTTTGAGATAAAAAAATGTAGTATTATTTTTTGATTATTCATTTTGAGTCGAAAGTAATATTTATTTTTAAAATAAAGAATATAATTTTTTATAGAAGTATATTTTTTAAAAATATTTATTTGAAATGAAAAAATAATATTCCTATTTAGTTTTTTTATTAATATATAATTATTTTTGAATTATTATTTAGTAATTTAAAGTGAACGAATGCTTTGTACTTGGACTCGGAGGACTTGGGCTGTATGTTACTATCTATGTGGATTTGAAATCGCTACAGCATTGTAGCGATTTCAAATTTGGTTGGTTTTTTTTTTTTTTTTTTAAATAACATAAATATTAAAATAAAATTGAGTAAATTTAAAATTGCTACACGGTGTAGCGATTTTAACTGAAAAATTATAAACTCGCTATACAGTGTAGCGATTTTTCAAAAAGTGGGACATTTTGGGAAAAAGTTTGAACAATAAGTCACTTTGGTAAATAAAATTTTAAAAATGTATTATTTGAGAAAAAATTCTTCTAGGATTTATGTATAGTTAATTCCATCAATTCTCTCTCCTATTTTACTTTTACACTCACAATATTCTCTTTCCTAACTATTCCTTCCACTCATTCTCTCTCCTATTTTACTTTTACACTCACAACATTTTCTCTCCACTTTTTCTCTCTCTTACTTTTTCTTAATCGATGTATTCTATATTTTAGTTCTCACTAGGCTGGGGCGGAAGAAGTATATCATAGTGGAGATTTTATTATTTTTCTTAAGCCATCATATATCTATATTATAAATCACACCATTGTTTTGAACAGTGGTGTGAATAGTTTCATCCGCGGAAATGACCATTTTGCCCTCACTATTCACTCCCTTTCCCATTTCGCCCTTAAAAAAAAAAATTAAAATTAATTTTTAAAAAATTTTTTTTTTTTAAAAAATAAAAAATAGTTTTAAAAAAATGTGGCCTTGGACACGGGCATATTTAAAAAAAAAATTAAATAAAAAAAAATTTAAAAAAAAAAAGAAACAAAAAACGTGATCTTGGACACGAGCTTAGGCTAATTTAGGATATATTGAACCCTTTTTGTGTTTTTGCGTACCTTTCTAATTCTGCTTACGGCGTTCATGCGGTAAGTGAGGTCCTATGCCAAGGTCCTATGCCAAGTCTTTGGATAATATCTTTTTTTTAAATGCCTAGGTTCCCAGTTTCAGCTAAATCGGATTAAGTCCTGAACCATCAGCCACCGACTCCTCAGTGATTGGCGGAGATAAACCACGGAATATGCCTGAGGTAGTCAGGGTGGCATCACCCCACTCCTGACCCCAAGGAAACCCTCCTACATGACGCTTACATCACCAATTAATTGGCTGCTCCTGCCAAGATTCGAACTCCCCACACTGAGATTGCAAGTCCAGCAATGCTGCTTTCTTTACCACTCGACTGTACCCCAGGGGCGTCTTTGGATAATATCTTCATTTTATTCTTAGTGGTTAGACGGTAGCGTTCTCAAATATATATTTCTTTCTCCCTATTTGCGCATTGTCATTCTTTCTATTTATGTTTTTCTTCCCGTATTTCTTGAAGTCTTATTCATTTATTTTTCTTCGAAATCTCTTTTTACAACTTAGGTTTTAGCATGTTATCATTGAAATGACTGAGATTCGACTTTAATAGTGGAAGGTGGTGATTAGGTTGGGTTGACATTTTATTTGAGATAATTGTGAATAATTTAAGGAGATATTACAATAAAATTATAAGGATGTTTGTAAAGTATTCAAATAATTATTATGATTATACTAAAATAATAATTACAAATAATTGGTTTGAGATAACTTAAATAATTTAAAATAATATTGCAATGAAATAGTAATGATAATTGCAAAATATTCAAATAATTAAAACAAAAATTGCAAGATAGCCTAAGTTGGGAGCAAAAGCCCAACTAAAAAGAATGGGGAAGAAAATGTGAAAAGAATTGATGCAAGTTTTGATCGTAGGTGAGGCCGGGCAATTTATAGTAGACTCCTAACCATTAAGACATTTACAGTTTAGAGATATTTTGTGTCCCTAGTATTAATATTATTTTTGGAAGTTCTAGGCAGTGGCCTCATTTGTCTTGCACTAGAGTCAGTCTATCCTAGAACAAGGATATTTTGTAATTTTGAATGTATCACTCAAAATAGGATCATTTAAAATAGAAATATTTTATTTAATAAGACTCACTCTCACCCTCATAACAATTTGACACTCATTATTTTATGTTATATCCCCACTTACTATACTCACGTCACCTACCAAACTAACACATGTTTTTCTTAATTTTCCATAATCAACTCAAAAATCTTATTTTGAGTATAACGGAAAAAGTATACTTTTTCATTCTCAATCAATTAATATTTTTTAAAAAAAAAATTCGTGCTCAACCCAAAATTTTTATTTTGAGTGGAACAAAGGGAATATACTTTTTCATTCTTAATTGGTCAATTTCTGTTAGCATATTGAGAGATATTATCAATAAAAGAAAATATTTAGTTCGCTAAGTTGATATTGAGTCAACTTAGAAAATTTACCTTATTTATTAGTATTTACAATTAGAATTATATTTACTATTAGAATAAGGAGAGATTTGTTAAAATCCTAATAAAATTATGACTCATATGGTTTGTTTATAAATATGTGTTCTCTAGCTTATTTAAACGTTGAGACAAAAATAATACATAATATACTTTTGGGCTCTCCATATTTTATCATGATATCAAAGCAAGTTTCGATATTGAAACCCTTTATATTATGATTAAAATAAAAATAAATATGGTTAAATGTTTTCGTGGTGATCAACTAGTTAGGGCAGGTTATATGAAATCAGTCTAATGGTGTCTTTGCGGCATGTAATATGCATTAAAAGCGCGTTGATGCAGACAACCTTAAACGTCTTTAGTGGTAGCCACTCTAAAAACGTCACTATTGATAGTCCACTCTAAAAACGTGATTAGTGGTAGCCCACTTTAAAAATGTGAATTAGTTGTAGCTCACTCTAAAAACGATGATTGAGTTTCGTTTACAATAAAAACGATGATTAAGTGTCGCACACTATAACGATTCATATTAACATCACTTTCATCTTCTAAATAATATAGTGTCGTTCACTCTAAAAACGGAGATTGAAAAAAAAAGACATATGCGGGTACAAGTTTTGCACGAGATTGAAGAAAAAGAAGACTGATGCGGATGCCTTTTCAAATTTTTGTTGCTATAGATATTTTTTAGATATTATTATTAGAGCAAGTTTTGGGAGAAACTAGTTTCTGCATAAATTATAAAAAGTCCACTTTTTTTCTACTTGCAAGTAGTTAGCGAATATTTAGGAACAGTTTATAAAACAGGACTTTCTATAACATAAGGAGAAACTAGTTTCCACCAAAATCTTGTGTTATTATTATTTAGCTTTCCCATTTTTAATTTCTTTTTTTCAATTTGGAAATTTACGTGGTAAATGTTTCAACTTGAGGGAGGGTGTTAGGATATTTAGAGATATTCTCAAGAAAAGAAAGTATTTATTTAGTTAAATTGGTATTGAGCCAACTTAGAAAAGTTACCTTAGTTAGTAATATTTACAATTAGAATTATATTTACTATTAGAATAAGGAGAGATTTGTTATAATCCTAATAGAATTATGACTCATATGGATTTTGTATAAATATAAGTTCTTTAGCTTATGTAAACTTTGAAACAGAAATAATGCATAATATACTTTTTGGCTCTCCATATTTTATCATGGTATCAGAGCAAGTTTCGATCTTGAAACCCTCTATACTTTGATTTAAATAAAAATAAAATATGATCATTTGTTTTTCGTGATGATCAACTGGTTAATGCATGCCATATGAATTCAGTATGATGGTGTATTCGCTGCATGGAATATGCACGAAAAGCACGTTGATACAGATAACCTTAAATGTGTTTAGTGGTAACCCACTCTAAAAACGTAATTAGTGGTAGCCCACTCTAAAAACGTGAGTTAGTGGTAGCCCAATATAAAAACGATGATTGAGTATCGTTCATTATAAAAATAATGATAAAGTGTCGCTCAATATAAAAACGATGTTGTAGATGTTCCAACTTGATGGAGGTTGTTAGGATTTTTTTAAAATTTCTCAATCAGGTTTTTTTTTTTTTTTTTGTTCGTGCTCATCCCAAATTTTTTATTTTGAGTGGAACAAAGGGAATATACTTTTTCATTCTTAATCAGTTAGATTTTATTAGGATATTGAGAGATATTTTTAAGAAAATAAATAATTTAGTTAGCTAAAGTGATATTGAGCCAACTTATGAAATTTACTTGAGTTAGTAGTGTTTACAATTAAAATTATTTTTACTAGTATTAAATAAGGAGAGATTTGTTAGAATTTTAATAGAATTAGGGCTTGAACGGAATAAATGTGACGGGTCATGCCCAAAGTATGAAGCCCAACACTCCAGGTATCACAAATACACAGTTACTAAATGGGCCAATCCAATTAATACGGCCCCAGCGGCCCAAGCATTATGGATCAGTCGACCTATCTCATTGTCCGACCATCCTTGTTTCTAACATATCTTTATACGACATACGATTATCTACTTGGGCAATCTCTACCTGCAAGGCACGAAGTCAGGTCGACCTCGAATAATCAGGTCGACCTCGAATACTCAACAACTAAAGTAGAAGTAGGGTAATACGTATCGGATAACGCAAAGGTTGCCGCCTCGAAATTTTTCAACAAATTAATCATACTTGCACATTCTTCCCATTATGTAATATATAATTTTGCACCATATTGGGTACCATAATTAATGTATCCCAAAAACATGTAAATTTCATTTCTCCAAGCATAGGTTTCTTCTAAAACATGAAGGGTGGAATTTCATCTAGTATATAATTTTGTACCATATTGGGTACCAATTCCTTTTTCTTTTTGGATCACGTGCTTCGATCCAAGAAGAAGAGGGAATTGGAAATTGACACTCCAGAGGTGAGTTGGAAGTTCTCAAAGTCTGTCACCACTACTTTCAGATTATCTACGATTAAGTGTATAGAAGAGGCGACCTATCCCTCACATGACCACGTCATGACTGAGCCGACACGTCCCTCTGAAAACACTTGGGTAACAACAGATTCGGTCGACCAGATCATCATTGGCGATCAATGCCTCCAAGTCAACTAAAACTCAGGGGCCTCAAACGGAGAAATAGCTGCTGAGTTAGATGATATGATCGAGGAAGAAGCTCCACACTTGGGGGGACGAGGAAAGAAAAAGGGTCAGAGAGATCATCATTAAGACTCTGCAGTTTAGAGATGACGCAGAGCTATAACCGGTAGATGAGCTGGAAGATATAGAGGTCAACGCATCTTACCACGTGCAAAAGATCAAAATAGGAAGACAGTTGTCGCCAGAAGAAAGGGTGACGATAATAGACCCATTGAAAGAAAGTATAGATGTTTTTGCTTGGAGGGTAGAGGATATGAGGGGAGTCAAAGAATAGGTCGTAGTGCATCGCCTTGAAGTCAACCCCACCATAAAATTCAAAAGCCAAAAGCTAAGGATTTTTGCTCATGACAAGGAAATGGCCATCAAACAGGAGGTAAACAAAATTCTTAGTGCATGTATAATCAAGGAGGCATTCTACACTACTTGGCTGGCAAACGTAGTAATGGTTAAGAAGGCTAATGGAAAGTGGAGGATGTCTGTCGACTTCACTGATCTGAATTTAGCGTGCCCAAAGGACAACTACCCATTCCCACGGATAGACAAGTTGTTGACTCAATTGCTGGATATGTCACCCTCGATTTCTTCGACGCTTATTCGGGATACCATCAAATCAGAATGCACAAAGATGATGTTGAAAAGACAGCCTTCCAAGCAACTGGAGGGGTATATTGCTACACCAAGATGCCATTTGGGTTGAAAAATGCTGGAGCTACTTATCAAAGAATGGTGAATATAGTCTTTGATAGTCAGATTGGCCGAAACATAGAGGCCTACATCGATGACATGGTCATCAAAACCAAGGCCGGTCGTCATGTGGTCGACCTAAGGGAAACGTTCGCCAATTTACGAGCAAACAACATGAAGCTGAATTCGAGCAAATGTGTATTTGGGGTAGCTGCAGGGAAGTTTCTAGGTTTCATGGTATCGCAGAGGGGTATTGAAGCCAATCCAGAGAAGATAAAGGCATTGGTAGAAATGCAAGAGCCTACGTGTATCAAAGAAGTCCAACGATTGAATGATAGGGTCGTTGCTTTGGGTCGCTTCATAGCCAAGTCAGCTGAGAGATCTCTCCCTTTCTTCAAAACTTCGAGGGAGGCAAAAAACTTTGAGAGGACGACAGAATGCTCCTCGTCGTTCTAACAGCTCAAGGAATACCTCGCCTCCCCACCCTTGCTTAGTAGTCCAATTCAAACGAGAAAACTTGTATGTCTATCTATCAGCTGGAGATTGAGCAGCGGCTGCAGTTCTAGTAAGGGAGGAAAATGGCCTTTAAAAGCCAGTTTATTACGTGAGTAAGGCCTTATCCGACGTATAAGGGAGGTACTTCAATGCTGAAAAGATAGCCTACGCCTTAGTGGTAGCAGCCAGAAAGCTTCGAGCTTACTTCTTCGCTCACCCTATTGTCGTGCTGACTAGTGCTCCGTTGAGGAAGATACTGCACAAGCCAGAAAGCTCAGGTCGATTGCTAAACTGGTCCATAGAGTTGACAGAGTTTGACATCGAATACAAGCCTCAAAAAGATTTACAAGCTCAACCTTTGGCTGACTTCTTGGTCGAGCTTACATTCAATAAGGAGGATAATGCAGAGAGCACCCCAAAAAAGAGCTTGAAGGGGAAGGAGCAATCGAGCCAACAGACAATGAGTTTGCCCGATGATTTTCGGAAGGTTTACTCTGATGGGTTTGCTACGAAGAATGTTAGCGGAGCTGGGATTGTGTTGATCAAACCAGAGACTGGTAGAACTTTTGAATAAGCTTTAAGGTTCAAATTCCAAGCCTCCAACAACCAGGCAGAGTATGAGGCCTTGATCGCAACAATTGAGTATGCTAAACGTTTTGGGGAGACAAAATTCATAGCCTAATGTGACTCCGAGTTAATCGTGCATCAAGTCAAGGGAGATTATGAAGTGATCAACCCTATTCTAATCAAGTATTGCGAGATGGTGAAAAAGTTGGTCCAAGACTTGGAATTCTGGGAAATACAGAGGGTAGACCGTGATGAGAAAAGTACACTCATTAATATGCATATTTATAACTATTTTTTAAGTTTAATAAAAAATAAATCGAATTAACACAAATTGAAAATGAAACTTCAATTCCGGTCAATTTGTATTTACACCACATTTTAATTTTAATTTTATACCTAAGTAATTTTTTAAAATACTTTTTTTGAAATAGTTTTTTATCAGTACATTTAACGCATGGGTGTAGCACTAGTTGTTATTAATACACCAAGGTTAAAATGGGTCAATATTATAGTAGTCAGTTGAAGATATATTTATTCAAAATACTATTTATAAAGCAATTGTTGTGTGAAAAGTAGATAGGTAAGTAAATGATTTTTTTTTTGTAATTATATGAACTTTGTGTAGATGAGATTGTCCAAAACACTTTTCATACTTTGTCATTTATGGAACAAAGCAATTAAAAACATTAAACTAAGACGAATCAAAAAAGACGGAGGGCGTATCAATTCTTTTTACTTTTTTTAACATCGCCAAAAGCGAAAGCCGGAATCGGAACCGGTAAAATAGTTTTGGCAAAAGTTATTTTTTATTTATCAACATACCAATATATATATATATATATATATATATATATATATATATATATATATATATATATATATATATATATATATATTACAAACCGAGAATTTGAAAACTAAATAAATACAAGGAGGATATAATGTATCAAGAATACAAAGAAAAGAGATATGCTATGTGAGGACCCCGATCCGAAACCAACACGTGTCCCGAGCTGGAGCGTCCCCAAACTAACTCCAAACTTCCTAAATTTTTAAAACTTTGATTTAACGTACATACTTAAACATAATTAACATAACCATTTCAAAATAACTCCACTCCTCTCCACATTGGAGGAAGAGTTGAACAACTTTAAAAGTAACAACCTGTTTTAGTTACAAAAGATTTCGGTTAACGCAGAAACTAAGTTTTTATATACACAACTCCATAAAGGAATTATACCAAAATACAACTTTCTACGCCAACCTATACATAACCCGGCAATCCCAAAATACCACTTCCAAACTCCTCTCCGTCCTTACTTGGTCGGTCCGCCTGTCTCGGGATCTAAAAACATTAAAGGGAGAGGGGTGAGAATAAATCTCAGCAAGCTATTATGAATGCAGCAATATGTCAAATAAGATGCAACACATAACAAGGTGCATATGACACATTGGGAAAGCTGTAAACACCTTACATTACCTCAGTTTACCTTTTCCCGTCTGAACAATAGTCGTACAACATTGGAGATAAAACTCCAATCATATGTGAACTGCTTGAGCATTATTCACTTCTTATAAGACCCATTTTTCAGGGAACCATATAAGATAGTAGCAACTCTGTAAGGCTTTTGGCTCAATACAGATGCTATAACCCCAGTCTGTGGCCACAGAAGGGGACGATCACAGGTATAACATAATCCGATCACATTAGGTCACACTTTCCATAATTGATCGTATTACGCTATACCCCCAACATCAGCTGATTAACACAAGTTCAATCACATAATAGTTACATGAAATAAAATCCACAAAAGGGATAAGAATTATAACCACATGGTAAATTATACTCATGTTCAATCACATCATAGTGCAACATTTATTTAATACACTATGTATAGCACAATCAATGAATATGTATGCAAGTAAGGTAACAAGGTATCATCAACCAACCTTACATAGTCAATATAAAACAATACATGGCCTCTATAAAGGTCCAAGCTAAATTTATCAAGTTGGAGTCACATTTGTTAAGTTGCCAAACAAGGCTGCCAAGCATTTTTCGAGCAATATTTAAAGTACTTCCCCAATTCCATTTTATCCAATTAAGGTGTCATTGTGTGGCCCAAGTATTTTACTTTAATATAGGTTAAAGAGGGTTCATTTATATCTTAGTTAAATTGGATTTAAACAGTTTGGAAAATGGTCAAGAGTTACCAGGCCAGGGCACGACTCGTGCCCCCTTTGACCCCTTCCAGAAACAGTCGTCCCTACAAGGGCACGACTCGTTATCCTACAGGGCACGACTCGTGCCTTATGGCACGACTCGTGCCATTTCAGCCCCAAAATGATCAGAACGATTTATCCTAAATCCACGAGTCGTTTCCATGAATTGGCCATGGGCGCGACTCGTGCCAAGGGGCACGACTCGTGTCATGGCCAAAATCAGACATCAGCAGCTGGTTTCAAGCAATAACCCAAGAAACCAAAAATCTAACCAAACTTCCTCTATTTTGTGAACCTAAAAGGGATTGCTAACTTTGAAAAACCTCATTCTAAATCATTCAAACCCAAGGTAGTATAAACCTAGACTACTTACAATTTGATTTCTTACTCATTTCATCATCACATTTCAATTTTACATTCTTATTCTAACTCAAACCATATTCTTACACTCTTTATCAACTTCCATGAACCACAACATATTTTTAGGTCATTACTCCCTTTCTCAACCCCAAGAAAGTGTTCTAACATCTCATACAACAATTATAACAACAATATCAACATCAAATATTTTGTGAACATTTAATTGAAGGAAAGTCATAATAACTCAATTTAGCAATATGAGATGAAACAACGATTTCTCTAGCTTGATGTGTTCCCCTCGTCGCCCCGAACAACGAAGTACAACCGGATCGAAAAATGGAGAAGGATTGAATTTGCTAAGAATTTTGAAAGGAAGGGATTGGAGGAAGGTTTTCCATGGAGATTTTTAATTGAGGAGGATGAAGGAGGATGATGGAGGAAGTATGGGAAGATTGACTAAAGGAGGGGATGGGGAAAAAGTGAAGTATGGCCTCCCCATAACTAAATTAATTGAAATCTTTCAACCAAATACAATTAAGTCCTCCCAAGTTTAAAGAATACAACTAAACCCCCTACTCCACATCTTTACATAACCCACCTTGACTACACATAACATTTTATTTATTTTCAATTATTATAACTTCACCCCAACACTTTATCTTATTTCTAATTGAACCCTAAAGCTTCAAAGTTATTTCACAGCCATCCTAATTTTTATAAACAATTAAAGACATAAAGTGAGCACATAATATCAACAAATAACATAAAGTGCATATTATGGGATGCTAAAATAGTGCCTAGGGTTAGGGTCGTTACACTCACTCCCCCTTAAAGAAAATTCGCCCCGAATTTTTTTTTAAAAAAATTTACTTGCACGTTCAAACAACCAAGGATATTTCTCTCTCATTTCCGACTCTAGCTCCCACGTTGCTTCCTCAATGGTATGATTCTTCCATAGGATCTTCACTACCGGAATGCTCTTAGTTCTCAATTCCTTAACTTGAAACTCCAAGACTCTCAATGGTTCTTCAACATATGACATATCCGCTTGAATCTCGTCGGGAGGAGAACTCAATATATGAGAGGGGTCATGACAATACTTCCTCAACATAGAAACATGAAATACATCATGAAGCAAAGAAAAGGATGGAGGTAACGCTAACCGGTAAGCCAAATCCCCAATCTTTTCTAGAATCTCAAACGGACCAATGAACCACGGAGCCAATTTACCCTTATTACCAAACCTTTTAATTCCCGTCCTCGGAGAGACTTTCAAAAACACGAAGTCACCAACTTGAAAAGATAAGTCCCGCCTTCTATTGTCGGCGTAGCTTTTCTGTCTACTCTGAGATGTCTTCAATCTATCCTGAATCACCTTGATTTTCTCCGTCGAATCTCGAACCAAATTCGGGCCCCAAAGCCTTGTTTCACCAACCTCGTCCCAACACATAGGAGACCTACACTTTCGACCATACAACGCCTCATACGGAGCCATCTCGATGCTAGACTGATAACTGTTGTTGTAAGCAAACTCAACTAACGGTAGGTGATCTTTCCAAGACAATTGAAAATCCATCACACAAGCCCGTAACATATCCTCAAGTATCTGAATGGTTCTCTCGGACTGACCGTCGGTTTGAGGATGAAACGCCGTACTAAAACATAGCTTAGAACCCAAAGCTTCATGCAATGCTCTCCAAAATCTAGAAGTGAATCTCGGATCTCTATCGGAAACAATACTAACGGGAACCCCATGAAGTCTAACAATCTCCTTCATATACAACTGAGCTAACTTCTCCATCGAGAACTTGGTTGACAACGGAAGAAAATGAGCCGACTTTGTTAATCTATCCACAATAACCCAAATAGCATCCATCTTCTTCGCGGTAAGAGGCAAACCCGATACAAAATCCATCGAAATCCCTTCCCATTTCCACTCCGAAATGTCTAATGGTTGAAGTAGCCCCGCCGGTCTCTGATGCTCGGCCTTGATCTGTTGACAAGTTAAACACTTAGACACATAATCCACAATCTCCCTTTTCATCCCATTCCACCAATATCCACGTTTCAAGTCTTGATACATTTTCGTACTACCCGGATGAATCGTAAACTTGGACTTATGACCATCCTCTAGAACACGTCTCTTGATTTCCGGTTATGAAGGAACACAAATTCTTCTTTGAAAGGTTAAAATTCCATCTCTATTCAACGCGAATTCCCCGGCTTTCCCATCTTGCAATTGACCCAAAATTTTCTTTAACTCCGGATCCCTTTGTTGAGCTTCCTACAAATCCCCATACAAGGTAGGAATGGCTCACACATTCGCAATTATTACTTCACTCCTCAACTCTCCGGAACTCAAAGCTGTCACATATGCCTTTCGGCTAATCGCATCCGCCACTACATTTGCTTTCCCCGGATGATAAGAAATCACACAATCAAAATCCTTCAAGAACTCTAACCATCTTATTTGTCGGTTATTCAACTCCTTTTGGGTAAATAAATACTTCAAGCTCTTATGGTCGGTGAAAATCTCAAATTTCACCCCATAAAGATAATGTTTTCATTTATGCAACGCAAACACAATCGCAGCCAATTCCATGTCATGAGTAGGGTAATTGTGTTTAGCCGGTGATAACTTCCTAGAGGCATACGCAATCACTTTCCCATTTTGCATTAGTACACATCCCAAACCCGCCTTCGAGGCATCACTGTAAATGACAAAATTCTCGCAACCATCCGGAAGGGTAAGAATAGGAGCCGTTGTCAATCTCTTCTTCAACTCATTGAAACTTGCTTCACATTTGGAATTCCATATAAAAGATACATCTTTCCGAGTCAACCTTGTCAACGGAGTTGCAATTCGAGAAAAACCCTCAATGAACCTTCGGTAGTACCCCGCCAAACCGAGAAAACTACGAACCTCAGTCACAGTTGAAGGTTGCTTCCAATTAACTACGACTTCAATTTTTGAAGGATCCACGGAAATTCCCGAACTAGACACCACGTGCCCCAAGAAAGAGATCTGCTCAAGCCAAAACTCGCACTTGCTGAACTTGGCGTACAACTGCTTCTCACGAAGAACTGATAAGACAATCCTCAAATGATTTTCATGCTCCTCTTGGGACTTAGAATAAACAAGGATGTCGTCTATGAATACCACTACAAAGCTATCAAGATACGACTTGAAGATATGGTTCATCATATCCATGAATACAGCCGGAGTGTTAGTCAACCCAAAAGGCATCACAACAAACTCATAGTGACCATATCTTGTTCTGAAAGCTGTCTTTGCAATGTCATCTGGTCTAATCTTCAACTGATGGTATCCGCTTCTCAAATCAAGTTTAGAGTAGATAACAGAACCTTGAAGTTGGTCAAACAAATCATCTATATGCGGAAGAGGGTATTTATTCTTTATGGTTGCTTGGTTCAACAAACGATAATCAATACATAATCGTAAGGTACCATCCTTCTTCCGGACAAATAAAACCGGTGCTCCCCACGGTGACACACTTGGGCGAATAAAACCCCGATCTAGCAATTCTTGCAACTAAACCTTCAACTCTTTTAATTCAGTCGGAGCCATTCTATAGGGTGCTTTAGAAATAGGTGTGGTACCGGGCACTAGGTCAATACAAAACTCTACCTCACGATCCGGAGGCATAGAATACTCACTTGAAAACACATCACTAAATTCATTAACAATCGAGACATGAGCTAATTCGGGGGATTTCTTACTTGAATCTACCACATAAGCCAAGTACCCCGCACACCCCTTAGATAACATTTTTCTAGCCTTTAAAGCAGAAATAACATGTATACCGAACATAGATTTGTCCGCATCAAATATAAAAGTAGGCACATCAGGCATAGCAAATGAGACTCGCTTTCTATGACAGTCTACCAAAGCATGACACTGACTCAACCAATCCATCCCAAGGATCACATCAAAGTCACGGATCGATAACTCTACCAAATCCACTGGCAACACATGCCCACATATGGTCACATCACAACCATGATATATCAAAGAAGATCGAGGCACTCTCCCATAGGAGTAGAAACCTCCAACACATAAGGCATAGATTCAGGTAATTTATGCAATGCAAATGCAAAATGAGACGCCACAAAAGAATGGGAAGACCCGGGATCTATAAGAATGCGGGCCTTAACTCCTGAGACAGAAACTATACCTCTAATGACAGCATTAGGATCGACCTCTCCTCTACCCAAGGCGAACACTCGACCTTGCACTTTATCCTTAGGTTTCCCTTCGAAATCTCTTTTCACACCACCACCTTGTCCCCCTTGCCCTCTACCCGAAGCTTGCTTCCTTTGCCACTTAGGACAATTCTTCCGGAAATGGCCTGTTGCCCCACACTCTAAACATTTCCCTTGCTTGCTCCAACACCTATCCTCTGAATGTCCTGGATTCTTGCAAAATCCACACAATGCCCCAAACTGACCTGGAGTCGAACGGATTGTCGGAGCCGCCACATTTACTCCTCTGCCTGCTCCCGGAGTTGATGTCCTTGGCTGCCCTCTATTCTGCCCAGAACCTTGACCTTGGAATCTATTCTTACTTCCACCTTCAGATTTACTACGATGCTCTTCTATATCATTCTCAATCTGATATGCCATATTCACGGCCGCTTGATAGTTGATGAAGTCGTGCGTCAATAACTGCTTCCGAAACTCCACCCTTAAACCTTTCACGAACCGGTAGATCCGCCTTTCTTCTTCCGGCACCAAATGAGGACAATATCGGGCTAACTCTGTAAACTTAGCAGAATACTATGCTATGGTCATTGTCCCTTGCTTTAGTTTCAAAAAATCGACTTCCTTCTTATCCCTTGTAACCATTGGAATGAAATGATCTCGGAACTTGCGTGTGAAGTTCTCCCAAGTCTGCGGTGTAAGGTCCCGATCCCAGCCATCCTTCACTACTTGCCACCAATGCTCAGCAGGTCCTTCTAACTTGAAGACAGCGCATCTCACCTTTTCTGCATCCGGACTCTCCATTGCTGCGAAAATCTTATTCATTGCCTCAAGCCATCTCTCTGCCTTCAACGGATCCGGATCTCCATTGAAACTCGGGGGTGCCATCTTCACAAATTTCTCTAGGCCATGGTGCCCTTGCCTACCTTCTGGTTGCTGTTGAACCCTACCTTGATTTGCCATATTTTGTAGAAATACTCGGAACATGTCCATCATTTCTGCATTCGGATTACCAACATTTCCCAAAGCCCGAGCCTGATCGTCATCATTTCCCGCCATTAGAACAAACTCCTGCATTAAACACTCGGCGTCAGTTATCGCACACTCTCACTTAAGCTAGACCTCTACCCAAGAACTCTAAACCGAGCTCTGATACCAACTGTGAGGACCCCGACCCGGAACCAACACGTGTCCCGAGCTGGAGCGTCCCCAAACTAACTCCAAACTTCCTAAATTTTTAAAACTTTGATTTAACGTACATACTTAAACATAATTAACATAACCATTTCAAAATAACTCCACTCCTCTCCACATTGGAGGAAGAGTTGAACAACTTTGAAAGTAACAACCTGTTTTAGTTACAAAAGATTTTGGTTAACGCAGAAACTAAGTTTTTATATACACAACTCCATAAAGGAATTATACCAAAATACAACTTTCTACGCCAACCTATACATACCCCGAAAATCCCAAAATACCACTTCCAAACTCCTCTCCGTCCTTACTTGGCTGGTCCGCCTGTCTCGGAATCTAAAAACATTAAAGGAAGAGGGGTGAGAATAAATCTCAGCAAGCTATTATGAATGCAGCAATATGTCAAATAAGATGCAACACATAACAAGGTGCATATGACACATAGGGAAAGCTGTAAACACCTTACATTACCTCAGTTTACCTTTTCCCGTCTGAACAATAGTCATACAACATTGGAGATAAAACTCCAATCATATGTGAACTGCTTGAGCATTATTCACTTCTTATAAGACCCGTGTTTCAGGGAACCATATAAGATAGTAGCAACTCTGTAAGGTTTTTGGCTCAATACAGATGATATAACCCCAGTCTGCGGTCACAGGTATAACATAATCCGATCACATTAGGTCACACTTTCCATAATTGATCGTATTACGCTATACCCCCAACATCAGCTGATTAACACAAGTTCAAGCACATAATAGTTACATGAAATAAAATCCACAAAAGGGATAAGAATTATAACCACATGGTAAATTATACTCATGTTCAACCATATCATAGTGAAACATTTATTTAATACACTATGTATAGCACAATCAATGAATACGTATGCAAGTAAGGTAACAAGGTATCATCAACCAACCCTACATAGTCAATATACAACAATACATGGCCTCTATAAAGGTCCAAGCTAAATTTATCAAGTTGGAGTCACATTTGTTAAGTTGCCAAACAAGGCTGCCAAGCGTTTTCCGAGCAATATTTAAAGTATTTCCCCAATTCCATTTTATCCAATTAAGGTGTCATTGTATGGCCCAAGTATTCTACTTTAATCTAGGTTAAAGAGGGTTCATTTATATCTTAGTTAAATTAGGTTTAAACAGCTTGGAAAATGGTCAAGAGTTACCAGGCCAGGGCACGACTCGTGCCCCCCTTGACCCCTTCCAGAAACAGTCGTCCCTATAAGGGCACGACTTGTTATCCTACAGGGCACGACTCGTGCCTTATGGCACGACTCGTGCCATTTCAGCCCCAAAATGATCAGAACGATTTATCCTAAATCCATGAGTCCTTTCCACGAATTGGCCATGGGCACGACTCGTGCCAAGGGGCACGACTCGTGCCACGGCCAAAATCAGACATCAGCAGCTGGTTTCAAGCAATAACCCAAGAAACCAAAAATCTAACCAAACTTCCTCTATTTTGTGAACCTAAAAGGGATTGCTAACTTTGAAAAACCTCATTCTTAATCATTCAAACCCAAGGTAGTATAAACCTAGACTACTTACAATTTGATTTCTTACTCATTTCATCACCACATTTCAATTTTATATTCTTATTCTAACTCAAACCATATTCTTACACTCTTTATCAACTTCCATGAACCACAACATATTTTTAGGTCATTACTCCCTTTCTCAACCCCAAGAAAGTGTTCTAACATTTCATACAACAATTATAACAACAATATCAACATCAAATATTTTGTGAACATTTAATTGAAGGAAAGTCATAATAACTCACTTTAGCAATATGAGATTGTTGGTCTCAAAGGTGCAACAAGAGTATGAAAACAGCTAGAGGGGGGGGGGTGAATAGCTGTATAAAAATTTCTACTCTTTTTGAAAATTCAACCTTGGCTTACTTGGGCTGAAAGTGTGGTTAAGTAAAAACCAACTTTCAAGCTTAGTAAAATGCACAGCGGAAGTTTCTAAGTATAAAAGCTTAGTAGTAAAAGGGGAGTGTGGTCGACCGCAAAAGTGAGAGTGTGGTCGACCGCAAGGTTGAAAATAGGCTTAGGCAGATTTGTACTATAAACACAATTCAATATGGTGTTGGATGCAATTGAAGATCAAACACAAGAAATGATAGAAGAACTTTAAGAACACAAAAGTAAAGTGCAGAAAGTAATAACAAGATATTTGGAGAGGTTCAATCGTTAAAGATCTACGTCCTCTACCAAGATGGTTAGTCTTGGATTTTCTAATGGAGATAGTATATTTGATTTGAGTAGCTGTTACAAAGGAATAAAATTGAGAATCAATCAATCTCAAATCTAACTATCTTTTTCTATGAAGCTAATCCTAGACAATAACCAGTGTATGTGTGTGTGTGCAAGATTCAAGAGCTCTTTATAATGATAAAGAGAGAGCTTGATGAATCTATGGTGTTACAAAGGGCTTGAGAGATTTTCTGGGTTGGATAATCTTGAAGGCTTATAAGTGTTTGAAGATTCAAAGAAATCTGGAGATGATGAGCTTCAACACTTTGATAATTTTGACGTCTCTTTTAACTCAAGCTATCTTATTATCTTCATGCTTGAACACAAGGTCTATTTATAGCCTTGGGATGAAGATAGCCGTTGGAGTTTCGTGTTGAGCAAGCTTCAAGGACAATGTGCTGTTGATGTATAATTGGAGCACGTGTCCTTTGTAGTCTCCATGTTGCAGAGTTAGTGGCAAGGTGATATGCTGGTATGTCCTTTGTACGAAATAACCCAGCTGTCACCAATTTGAATTTTGAAGCAATTCTGCAATGGTAAAATTCTCTGAGTTAACTCTGAGTTGTGATCAGAGTTAAATTCTCAATCTTCTATTTGATGATGTGCGGTCTGGCAAGACATGCGGTCAGGAATGAATTGCGGTCAGGATGCTGAGGCGGTTGGCATGTTGATGCGGTCCTTATGATGCGGTCCGGTCATGCTGTATGTGGTCATCCTTTGAATGCGGTCTGGGCATGCTCTATGCTGTCATCCTTTGTATGCGGTCTGGGCATGCTCTATGCGGTCCATGATGCGGTCGACCGCATGGTGTCAATTTTGAGCCAAAATTACTTAGAAATTTTAACCTAGAATGACCTACTCAAGCCTAAGTAACTTATACTATAAAATGGACTTAACTAAAATTGAAGTTGTAAAACTTCATACATAATGTCCTATAGTCCATAAAAAATAAAATAGGTGATGGTGTCAATCAAATCAAGTAATAGGAGGGGTTTATAATAAGCATACCCAACAATCTCCCCCTATTTGATTGAGACCATTACCTACTATAACAAAGGCTAATTCATTATAGTTGGTAAAAACATGTCCAAATGATTTTAAGAATGGTAATCATATCCCAAGTCAATGCACACACTAAGCCTAAGTTATAGATTTCTAACTTCCTATAAAGATAAAAGAAATTTACATAGAGGAAGAGAGAAAAGGTCATTTAGTGCATTCAATTGAAGTTATCATGAAGTGCATGAATGCTTTTAAACTAAATGTATGAAACATGCATAAGTGAGAGATGTGAAAGATAGGATATATGCATGAGTCAAAAATAATGCAATCATTATTCTATAAACAAGTAGTTTGAGTGAATAAAGTTTTCAAAGACCATAATGATGCATTTAGAGAGATTAAAATTGTGGCTTACAGACTTTCAAAAATTTAACAAAAGAAGGAAGCAATAAACAAAAGGCTTCCAGAAAGTCTTCATCAATCTTCTTTCTTCAACGTAAGTCATACGAATCACGGTCACGAATAACAACGTAATTGTTGACTGCTGGATCAGCTTGAGGGGCAGGAGCTGGAGGTAGATCTTCAGGCATGAAAAAAGCAGAGGCTTCAGCTCCAATGGCTTGGAGAACTTTCTTCAATTCAGCAGTTTCTTTGTGTTGCAGCAATTTGAAATGCGGTCAGATGGTTCTCTATATTCAGAAAGTTACCTCTTGAGGAGTTTGTGAGAATGTCAATCCTGGAGGTTTGATAGTCAATGCGGTTAGAATGAACTCCAAGGCTTTGACTTAGACTTTTGAATCTATCTCCTAGTACTGTAAAGGCAGCATTCACAAAGGTGTCAATGTGGTCTTCAACTTTCTTGATTCTTCCTACAACATCAATTTTATCCAAAGCCATTGCTTTAGACACTTCATCAACGGCAAGTTTCATTTCAGAAGATAAGCCATGTAAGAGAGCTTGAGTCATTTTTCTCATAGCTTCTTTGATGAAATTTTGGGTGATGGATTCTGGAGTAGGAAGAATAAACGGAGTGATAGGAGCAGCTTGGCTTGAGCTTGTGCCAGTATGACCAGACATGATGTCTTTGAAGGCCTTTGTTAGGTGAATACTCTCCCCCTTAATGGTTTCATTCAAAAGGGAAGGTAGTGAGTCAATTTTGGCATGGAGGCTCTTGTGGGCTGCTGCAAGAAGTGATTGATTTTTGAGGAGCTGGGCAATTTGAGTTTGGTTATCAAGCTGGATGGAAGTCAGTGTCTCAATGGATTGAAGGATTTTGCTAAGGTCAGTATTTTGAGGTGGCTCTTGAGATGGGTGAGGGTTGAGAGGAGGAGTTGGCTCACCACGGTTGACCGTGCGGTCAGAATGAGGCTCAGGGAGAATTGGGTCTTTGCCAACTACATCATCCTCATTAGGTTCATTTCCTTGATCAATAGCAGCTTCTTCATTCACCAAATCAACATGAATTTCTTCAACATCAGTAGGTTTCTCAAAGTCTCCTTCAAGCTAGTTGTCATCTTCAGCAACCACCTTGGTTCTTGTTTTCACCATATCCTCTTGAATTGATGGAATTGAATCAGCCAAGCCATCTGACATTTCTTCATCAGTATCAGCAAGCCCCAAATCAGCAATGGTTTGACTGATATTGACAAGTCTTGGCTTTTTCTTTGGTGAGGCTTGAGCATCAGTTACTTTTCTTTTCTCCCCCTAAGATGGAGCACCAAAGAGATGATTAAAAATCTCTTGCTCTTTCACAGCAGAGGGGGTTGGATTTGGAGAATTTGGCTTGGGTTGATTTGATTTGGATGGAATGGGAGAGCTGGGCTTAGTGGCTTTAGGAGCTGGGGCACTGAATTTTGAGAGTTTAACAGGCTTGGATGGTGCGGTCGACCGTGATGTTACGATTGACCGTGGTTTTTCAGCTTGAAAGGAAGGTTTGGCAAGGCTTGGTGTTGGGTATGCATGTTTTAACCCTCCTATTTTTTATTAGATTTGATTGATACCATAACCTCCTGTCTATTTTAAGGACTTTAGGACCCTATGTAATGAAGCTTAGACTTCAATTTTTTAGTTAAGTCCATTTTATAGATTAGGTTAAATTTAGGCTTGAAGACTGGCACAAGACTCATTGGAATTGAGAATTGCAGTTCAATGTTTCAAACCGCTTCTTCCAACCGCCCTAGCAAAACCGCCCTTAGCATTTGCTTGGTGAAATCCTTTGTTTGAAACTACCCTTGAACTACTCCAGTGCAACCGCCCTATGATGAACCGCACCTTGCAGCTCATCATCAACCGCACTTTGCAACCTCACTAGAGTTACCAACCGCTCCTGTCAAACCGCCTACTCCAGAACCGCTCCAATGATTGAGACTTGAAGTAAACCACCTTTTGTCATTATAATCCACATCAGCAATACCAAATGTCAACCACCTTATCTTGTCACGTGATTCAAAGTCAGAGAAGATCTGCAAGGATCTTGAAAAAGGTGACAGGTGTCCAAACCTCATTGCTTGCACTGAGCATTATCGGCTTTATCTCGCAACTACGTACCAAAGGACAAAAGTGGTTGCTTTGTGGACCAATAAGAAAGCATCAAGTACCGTCCTTCAACAAATTTGTGTCCAACGGCTACATTTTGGATGCTTGGGTATAAATACCCCTAATCTTCACCATTTGAAGATTGCTTGAAAAAAATAGAGAAATTGCTGTGTTCATCAGAAGTTGAAGCTCGCCGTAAATTCTTAGTCCTTTGAATCTTCATCTTCATACTTCAAGAAATATTCCCCCGTAAATCAAGCATTAACACTTTCAAGAATCATTGTGCTCTACATCTCACAGATTTAAAGAGCCTTGATCTTGTTCTCACACACACACCTCATTTGTTCTAATCACATAGATTAAACACTTGAGATACACTGGTTATAGTTTTGGATTTGTTCTTCATAGTAAAGATTTTATTGTACTTTGTAATCTCTCAAATACTTAATATAAAATCTCTCTTAGAAATCCAAGACTAACCATCTTGGTAGTGGACGTAGATCGTTTATCGATTGAACCACTCCAAATAGCGTGTTCTTACTTTCTGCAATTATATTTCTTGTGCTTACTAATTATTTATCTTTGTCTCGTTTGATCTTTATTTAGATATCCATTATTGTGAAATAGTGTTTGGAGTTAACATTGTCAAAACCTCACTTGTTTGTAAACCGCACGTACCAACTACTTTATTAAAACCGCTTTACAAACCTCCTCTATCAAAACCGCTTTGTAACTCTAAATATTCCGCTGTGCATTTTACACTATCACTTGCAGTCTATTATCAACTGCAAGAGGATTTTGTAAGCAAGAGGTTTAGTTTCTAAAAGAGGGCGAAAAATTTTAAACAGCTATTCACCCCCTCTAGCCGTATTTTCACCCTTGTTGCCACCTTTGGGACCAACAAGTGGTATCGAAGCGAACACATTTTAAAACCATCGTTTTTCAAGCTTAATGCTTGTGTGCCGATTCGATATGGCAACCTCAAAGACAATGACTACTGTTAACTATTCACACATTCCAATGTTGGACGAAGACCACTTTGACATCTGGAAGTGCCGAATGCTTATTCATTTGGAAACCATAGATGAAATGCTGGTGGAGTGGGTGATCAATGGCCCTCTAATTCCAATGAAGGCTAACACTGATGCAACCACCAATGCTGAAACTCCAGAGGTCAAAAAGCCAAAAGATGAGTGGTCGGATGAAGAGAAGAGATTAGTTGCCTTAGACAAGAAGGCGAGGTTCATCATTTCTGGGACCCTCCCGTATCAACTCTACGTAAAGTGATGTACCTCAAAATCGCAAAGCAGATGTGGGATGCCATAGAGAGCTACCTCGAAGGTGATGAAGAGTGCAAGGAAAACAAATTATACACCGTTGAAAGATCCTACAACAACTTCAACAGAAAACCCAACGAAACCTTGCGTCAAACCTACGATCGCTATGTTGAGGTAGTTAATGCTTGTAGATCTCTTGGTAAAACTTTAACCGATAAGGAAATCAATATGACTTTCCTATCTCGCTTTAGGTTCTAGATGGGTAAATAAGGCTACCTCTCTAGAAGACTACAAAGTATTGGGTACTTGGTCGTTAAGTAACTTGTATGCCAATCTTAGAGTCTATGAACTTAAATTAAATCATATTGAAGAGATATAGGGAAAACCAAATCGCTTTCTATGTCTCGTAGTGGAACATGAAGAGAAACCATCCACATCTAATCAAACCACCGATCCTTCCATATCAACCTCATCACTCATCGAGATGGATGATTATGATTTTGCCAGGTTTGTGAAAAGATTTCAAAAATTTAGAAAATCTTCAAAACCTCTCACAAAATCATTTTCAAAAGGCAAACCTCCCGCAACATTTTCTAGGGTCTGCAGATACAAAGAAGAAGAGTGACTTGGTTTGCTACAACCGTAGAAAACCCGGCCACTTTGCATCCGGGAAAGTGTCCACACCTAAATATGAATACATGAAAAGAAAACTTTTCCTTCAAAATTTTCTCATCGTAAGGGAATGGTTGCTTTGAGGAGGAAGAGAATTCCAAGGAATTAGCAACTTGGATTGAAACAGATTCTCGAGGATGGAAGTGACGGTGAAACCGAAGAGGTTAACCTCTCGCTTAATTGCGTAAGCTTCGATGACTCGATTCGAATCATTTGAGTTGCAAGATATGGAAGAAAAGGAGGTTTTTGCAAAACTTCCAAATTATAAATTGGATGATGATATTAAACTTACTCCTAGCGTTAAGATAGGAAATTGTTCGTATTCACGTCCCATTTTCTCATCTAAAACTGCTCCACCTTCAAAAGCTATTCCCAAGAAACTTTTGAAAAGGGTGGTGGACGAGGTTTCTCCCATTGAACATGACAAGATTTTTAAGGCAGCTAAAATGGTGATCCATCAATTCTCAAATCTTAAGAAAGCCTTAAGCTTAGCTCATGATGAACTTAATCTGTACAAGACGGAGAAAACTGTGATGAGGTCTGAAATTTCTAATCTTAAGGACCAAATCAAACAGATGACTCCTCTTGCTGATCAAAACCGCATCCTTGAAACTAAGGTTGCTGCACTTCAACTCAGGAATGATGACTTGGTAACCCAAATCGACGATCGCCAAAAGATTATTGATTCGTGGCTCAAGTCTCAATCCACCAAGGATAAAATCTTGGACTTCCAAGTTCCTCCCGGAACTAAGGATGGTCTAGGGTTTGGATCTGAGGAAGAGGAGAAGTGTGCATCCTCGAGTGAAAAGGATGAGGAATTTCCAGAACTAACTAAAGAAATTCCCAAGGAGAAGATTGCTAAGGGTAAGGGTAAAGCAAGACAAGTAAATTATGTCTACCCTAAAGGAAAGCAATATGGGAAGAATTTCGTGTTGAAACTTAAGAATTCTCGTGGAAGCACCCGAAGAGGAAATGGCTTATGGAATTGGTAGAATCCCCGCTCCAACCACTTCGGTGGAAAAGGTGGTTCTGCTAACTCTAGGTCGACCGCGTTCTTCTTCGACCGCTCCTCCCGCCTTCAAAAGCAAGAATAGCGTTCCTGTGAAATACGTGGTTAAACCAAAGCCTGTTCCCTTTGTATCACTGGAATGTTAGCTGAAACCGCACCTCCCAAACCGCTTCCTTGTCCCAAACCGCATGGAACTCCTAAGAAGAGTAAGGAGTTAGTAAAACCTCATGATGCTTGTAGCTTTTATAAATGTTCTGTGTGTGATGGTTTAGGTCACAAGGCTGCAGAATGCCTTTTGCGGTTCACACCCAATGCCAGGAAGAGCAAACTTCCTTCGTCAAACAGTGTGGGTTGTAAAGGGTTGCTAACTTCAGGACCCAAGAAATAAAGGGGGACCTCGTTCTTAATGTTTACATTTCAGGTCCTCTCGCTTCATGGCCGGTCACTCCAAGGATAATGAATGGTATCTTGACAAAGGGTCGCTCAAGACATATGACTCGGAGATAGATCATTACTTGAAGATGTCGTTGAAGCAAGTGGTCCATCTGTAACCTTTGGTGACAACAACAAAGGCAAGACCATTGGATATGGTGTTATAAGGAGAGGAAACCTAACTATTGAGAAGGTTTCTCTTGTCGATGGACTCAAGCACAACCTCCTTTCAATTTCTCAATTTTGCGACAAAGGAATGCTTTGCAACTTCACGTCATCAAATTGCTTTATCAAAGATAGCATTTCCGGCGTCACCCTACTCACAGGGATTCGTAAGAACAATATTTACATTATTGATCTAAATTCTGCATGTAGTATTACTAATCTCTATTTTGTAGCTAAGAATGTGAGCGAAAATAGTTGGCTATGGCACAAGAGGTTGAGCCACTTGAACTTCAAGTATCTTGCAAAGATTGGTAGGGAAAACCTCGTTCGTGGTTTACCCAAAGTGGCTGACCACCATCCAGAGAAATGCAAAGGCATGCCACTGGTAAGCTGCCTCAAGGCTGCCTTTTCACCAAAGAAGACCGCTCCTTCAACTTCAAGATGCTTACAATCGCTTCACATAGATTTGTTTGGACCCGTAACCACCGCCAAAGATTGGAGGAAATAGATATACTTTAGTGGTGGTGGATGATTACTCAAGATATACGTGGGTTGAGATGATGATTTCCAAAGATGATTGTTATGAGATTCTCACCGCACTATTCAGACGGCTCCAAACTCAAAAAGAAGACGACATCGTTAGTGTTCGATCAGATAATGGAACGGAATTTAAGAACAACGGTGTTGCTCAAGCATTGTGATGACCATGGGATTGATCACAATTTTTCAACCGCCGGTGTTCCACAACAAAATGGGGTTGTGGAAAGGAAGAATAGGACGTTGATTGAGGCCGGAAAGACTATGATATCCCAAGCTTAAGCTACCTCGCATTTTTGGGTCGAAGCAATCAATACCGCATGCTTCACTCGTAACCGCTCCCTCATCAACAAAACCTATAATAAGACTCCCTATGAGCTTTGGCGAGGAAGAACCCCCAACATTGCATTCTTCAAGATTTTTGGCTGCAAATGTTTTGTCCTCTACAACGGAAGAGAAAATAGAGGTAAATTCGGAGCCAAGGCCGACGAAGGTATTTTTGTTGGGTATGCTAAACATTCTAAAGCTTTTCGCATTTTCAATAAAACTAGTTTAAAAATAGTAGAGTCTGTCCATGTTACTTTTGATGAGCATTCTCTCCTTGAGCCACATTTGACTCCAAATGTTGCTGATGATTTTGTTGAGCATAATGAACCAGGTGAACCATCCCAAACCGCACCTGAACCTCAACCTCAAAATCCAGCACCCTCAACTAAACTTCCCTCAAACCGCAATTCTCAAACCGCACCTGAAGTTCCTACTCCAGATGCAACTACCAGGGAAGAAGATGTTGAAAATTCCCCTATCCAGCTTATAGAACCTCTTCGTCAACTTACCTTCCATGACTTTGCTGAAGGATCTAGCAACATTCCAATTGAAGATCTTCAGCAAACCTCAGTCCAACCAGACTTACCCCCGTGAGGTTCGTGAAGTCGCTAGCCACCCCTTCACAAATGTGATTGGTGATCTATTTTCCGGTGTTCAAACAAGGAGATCAAACTATGACGAGCATACTTCTCTTTTATCTCAAGTTGAACCCAAGAAGATTGATGAAGCACTCCAAGATTCCAGTTGGGTCGTTGCCATGCAAGAAGAACTCAACCAGTTTGAAAGATGCAAGGTCTGGACTTTGGTGCCTAGACCTCAGGATCAAGGAGTGATAGGAACTAAGTGGGTATTTAGGAATAAGATGGATGAGAATGGAAGCATCACTAGGAATAAAGCAAGGTTGGTTGCACAAGGATATAGGCAAGAAGAAGGAATTGATTATGATGAAACCTTTGCTCCAGTTGCAAGATTGGAAGCTATCGGAATCTTCTTAGACTACGCCTCTTTCAAGCATTTCAAGTTATATCAAATGGACGTAAAGAGTGCATTCCTCAACGGCGAACTGCAAGAGACCGTGTATGTTGCCCAACCACCGGATTTGAAGACTCCAAATTTCTCAATCATGTCTACAAACTCCAAAAGCTTTGTATGGACTTAAGCAAGCTCCAAGGGCATGGTATGAGACTCTTTTCTAAATTTTTACTAGAAAAAGGATTTAAACGCGGTAAAATTGATACAACTCTTTTTATTGCCAAATATAATGAGCATACTTTACTTGTTCAAATTTATGTTGATGATATTATTTTTGGTTCTACTAATGAGTTGCTTTGTAAGCGTTTCGAGAAGCTAATGAAAAGCAAGTTTGAGATGAGCATGATGGGAGAATTAACATTCTTCCTCGGGCTTCAAATCAAGCAATGCGAAGAAGGTATTTTCCTCAGCCAAGCCAAATACACCAAGGAGTTGATAAAGAAGTTTGGATTAGAAAATGCTAAAGCATATGATACTCCTATGGCCACCGGCAATAAGCTAGATAAGGATCTCAAAGGTAAGAAAGTTGATCGACTTTATATCGAGGTATGATCGGCTCATTACTTTACTTAACTCGCTAGTAGGCCCGATATCATGTTTAGTGTCTCGCGTATGTGCTCGCTACCAAGCTGCATCCTAGAGAAGCACATCTTATTGCGCCAAGCGTATAATCCGCTATTTATCCGGAACCACTAACCTTGGACTTTGGTATTCCAAAGATTCGAACTTCGATCTTGTAGGTTATTCAGATGCAGATTATGCAAATTTTGTACTATTGACAGAAAAGCACTAGTGGTACTTGTCATTTCCTTGGAAATAGACTAGTTGCTTGGGCGCAAGAAGCAAGCTTCAGGGCCAGTGTCTACCACAGAGGCCGAGTATATTGTCGGCTGGTAGTTGTTGCCGCCAAATCCTTTGGATGAGAAGCCGTGCCAGCTTGGTGGACTATGGAATTGAAGAAGGAAATTGCCCGATCATGTGCGACAACACTTCAATAATTTCAGTCTCTAACAACCCTGTCATGCATTTCAAGACCAAGCATATTGATATCAAGTATCATTTTCTCAAAGACCATGTGGAGAAGAGGAATATCCATTTAGAGTATGTGGGGACAGATAATCAGATTGCTGACATCCTCACCAAGGCTCTTGACTCCAAGAGGTTTTCCTTCCTCAGAGGAGAAATGGGTATGCTTGAACTTAAATGATTCCATACTTTTTATTGACTAACTTGTGTGTTGAGTTTAGGTTGTATTTCTTATTCAAAATTTCAACCGCACCATTGTTGAACCGCATTTATTCAAACCGCATGAGTGGTCAACCGCCTCTGCAGCCAACCGCTTAGTCCCAACCGCATGCTGCTTATGACCGCTCCATCTTCAACCGCCTTCAACATATGGTATTTTCAAAATCAGTTTTAATTTTTTTTCTTTAAAGAAGATATGCGGTTTAAAACTCTTTTCAACCGCACTGCCACGTGGACCCAAGGTAAGTTCCTTTATTTTTATTTTAGTCCACATTTTGACATAAGGGCATTTTTGCAAATGTTTTCCCACGCTATTTCAAAATTTAAATGCATTTAATGCAAAGGGAACATTAGCATTTAAAGCTCTCTTGTCAGCCGTCATTGGTTAAAGAATAGGAGATGAAAGGGTGCAACAGAGGTAATGATTCAGTTTATGGGAAAATCAAACTGTCCTTTCAACTCCCTAAACCCGAATTTTACCTATAAATAGCGCACAAGACAACGATTTCAACTCTTCCTACTCGTCTTCTCGCAAAAGCACTTTCTACCAACTCACTCTCTCTCCTCCATAAGCTTCATAATTTTTTTTTACTTTCTTCAATGGCTCCCAAGGCTCCCTTCTCTCGATATGGTATGTGTTCCTTAACTACATCTTTCTTCATTTCTCGCAAAATTCCTCATGAATCCGCCATTGATGAACCTTGAAAGCTTCGAAACCCTCAAATGCACTTTTGTTCATATCTACCTTCATTGTTCATCATTTTGCATGATTTTAGTTGGGTTTTGCTCGGATTTGTTGTTAGATTCTTTATATGTAATTTATTTTACGATCAACCAATGACTTGAACACTGATTTTGGAATTTAAAATTTTCTCATTCGAAAACCCATTTGAGTGTTCTTGCTTGTTCATGTTGATTCTGAGCAAAGTATGAATTTTTAAGGTTATATTGTTAATCTACTGCTCAATGTGATCATTTTGACATGTTATTTGTTGATTTTGGTGAACTTTTATTGAATCTCTGTTTTAGTGTTCCTAGTGTTCTTCGTGTTCATCATGCCTTCACATGACTGTTCATATGCCATGTTAAAATTATCACATGTTTTGGTTCATTTGATTTTCACACATGTTTTTTTGTACTTAGAAAATTTTCAATAAATTTTTATGCACTATTTGTGAACATCAACCGCATGCCTTGATTGTTTGGATCTGCATTCATGAATACTTCTTGATTCCAACCGCATGTCCTCTTCAACCGCGTTCACATTAGAACCGCATGCTATATATCAACTGCATTCACTTTTGAACCGCATGCAAACTATGAACCGCTTGTTATCTTGAAACCGCATGCCTGTTAGCTATTTAAGTTATTCCTTTGAAACCGCATGCTAAATTTGTTTGAGATATTACTTAGTATATAGGCTGGACACCATAACCTTCCTCTCCAAGCACCGTCTTAGCAAGGGGATAAACTTGGATTACAATGCCACGTACTAGTATAATCTCTTACATATTTTCTAAGTGTTTTAATTATATTCACAATTTACTTGAGGTTTGGAGTTCTCAATATTTTCAACCGCATCAATTGCCAACCGCATGGATGCCCAAACCGCTTGTGCATTGTGAATCACTTTTTGGATCTAAACCCTTTATTTCATTTTGTAGGATCCTAAATTCTTTATTCCGTGCTATGAGATCAATGAGCCTCGAGCTCCAAGGAGATGCTCTTGGTAGAGAGATGATAAGAAGACTCACTACCTCCGGAATCCTCCCTCTCTTCAACAAAGGCCAATCTTATATCATTCCTTCTTTTGTGGATCGGGCTTCTACTCCTCTCGTTCTAGGAGACAGAGAATTATCGATGGCACCAAGATCAAATGCCCGTCAAAGGTTGAAGGCTTCGATATATCCATTGATCATCTGGATATTAGAAGTACTTATGGATTTCATGTGTCAGATGCCCCATGGAGGTTGATCGTGAAGTGTTGGGATGCAACCGCTCTATCAACCGTCCAATCTCGACCTCTCTATCTCGGTTATTACAAGAAGAAGGCAAGGAGGGAATTTGGTGAACTTATGAGCCACTTGGGCTATTTAGTAGGAATGTCTCGTGTGTGGTAAGACCGGCAACCACAACAACTTCACTACTCAAAGAATGGACTTATCGCCGTGCCATTTATAATGGAATTAAGTTGAATTGGCCCAAGATTCTCGATGAAGGAACCGGCTAGCTCCATCGATGCTTATCAATCCAAAATCAAAAATGAACACTGTAGATGGAGACCATTACGCAGTGCTCCTAACCGCGTTGTTCACAAGCTATCAACACTTGGAGGATCTCGACTCTCAACTCCCGAGTTATCGCACTAATGGGTGAAGGTGACTCCCTTGGGAACCAGTGGTTTGTCACAACTTCGTATACTCATTTGGAGATACCCAAGACAAATTTCTATATGATGCCGATACTCTCAACCCCAAGGAGTTCTATGTTGAAATGTCTCCAAAGCAACCGCGGTTACACGCTCTAGGAAAGGCAATCAAGAAGGCCTCTAGAAGGAAAAACATTGTCCTAGAACCGGCACCAAGAAGCCAAGGACCGCACCATCTAAACCGCGCTGTTCAAACCGCAGTGCTAGTCCAAGTACTAAGCCTCGTGGAGAAATTTGGTTTGAGAGATGAGCCTACCGATGAGGAAGAAGAAGAGGATGCCGGAATTGCCCCTCTTATCAAGAAGGCAAAACCGTGAAGATCAAGCATCGCTAATCTCACGTAGGAAGATAAGGTTGCTTTTTATAAAGCAAAAATTGACAAGTTGGAAAGAAGGGCGCACTGAGGAAGGCCGCCAAGGGAAAGAAACCATCTTCCGAACCGCTTGCTACCTCTCAACCGCAAGCTCAAGTTCAACCTCCCGTTCAACCGCAACCCCAACCGCAACCTCCTCCTCAATCCCAACCGCTTCAAACTCCTCCAACCTCACCTATTCAAACCTCTTCCCCAATTCCTACCCAACACCTTTCTCCTTCCAAATCTCTTTCCCAAACCGCTCTCTCCTTCTCCACCTCCCAAGATTGCAACCACTCGTGGGAGAATCCCAAGAAGAGGAGATTCAAACAAATGGCCAAGAAAACAACTCCTCCAAAGAAACACTATCTTCACACCATTGCCAAATCCAACATCAAAATACCTGGTGAAACCTCCTCATACTTTGATAAATCCTCCTCCCAAACCAATTCAAATTCATCATCCCCTTCTGAATTTCAAACCCCTCAAAATCAAGCCACCTCAAATCCCAAAGCCTTCACTGAATGGACATCCAAGCCATCAGCAGGCCCAGCCCACTCAACCTCTAGACTTAGGACTCCAACTCCTTCACCACAAAATTCACCCTCACATCATTCATCCCCTCATATATCAAACCGCACCCATAAATCCCCTTCTAAATCACCTATCTCTTCCCCACAAAAATCCCATTCAACTCATTCCAACCCAATCACTTCAAATCCTCCTACTACTCCTATCCCTATCCAAACCGCCCCTACATCAACCACTCCCACTCAATCTACACATTTATCAACCGCGCCAATCCCAACCACCCCAATCTCAACCGCGCCAATTCCAACTACCTCTCTTTCAACCGCTCCCATCCCAACCGCCTCCATCCCAACCGCCCCATCTACCTTACCTCCTACTCTACCCATCTCAACTCAAACCTCATACCCTTATACAGCTTCTCGCCTCACGCATTTTCCAAACCCTATTGTCTCAAATACTCAAACCGGCTTCCTCCTACTCTATTCTCGAACCGCCTCCCGCCTTCACCTTTATTCCCTCATCTTCAACCGCTCCTCCACCCTCTCGACTACTCCCAAATCCTTTCCACCCTTAATCTTATTCGGGCCCCAACTCCTCATAAACCAAGGCCACATTATCAAGCCGTCCGCTTCTAATGCCTCCTCTTGAAGCTTCAAACCGCTCCTTCTGTAAGCTTGCTTCGAATCTCAATCCCATCTCGATTGCCTCTCAAACCCTTCAAATGGCTGATCATAAGAACTCACTCAAGAGTTTTGCTCGTAGACTTGATGCCATTAAGTGGGGAGAAGGATCTAGCAAACATTGTCAAATCCTCACCCGATTCTCGCTTTGAAGGATTCAAGAAGGATTTCGAAGGTATTGTTCAAATTCAATCATTTGGAGATTCTCGATCTCAAGGAAATGATTTCTCGCCTTGCAACCTCCTCCAAAACCGCCTTTGATTCCCTCCAAGCCGAATTCCTTAAAACTCAATTCCCAACCGCCTTCTACTCAAGACCTTCAAACCGCTTCGAATGCGGTTGAAGCAAATATCCTTCTCGGAAATTGATAATGTCAAAGAGAAGTCGGGAGATCAAAACAAACTCCCTTGATGATGCTTTGATGGCCAAGTTGAGCCTGTAAGTCAAGGATGAATTCAATGACCGCCTTGTAGACGATGTGTTGCCTTTTCATGTGGAGAAAATTTGACATTTCTCATGCGTTTCTTTTGAAAAAAAACCAACAATAGCAAACCGGAAAAACGGAGTCGCCACGCCATATTTTTAATTTTGAAGGGCCAAAACTTTGGAAAAAGTCACTTCCGAGATCAGAGATTTAGGTTCGGAGTAGTCAAGTGTTACGCGTCGGGAAGCTGACGTTAGTGTGCACCTCGACGCGCCTCGTGAAAAACGAGCTCCTCTCCAAGCTGAAAATCATTTCGTGTGTGTGTGTGTGTGTGTGTTTTGGCCAAAATAAGTTGAAACTGGAAAAAGTAAAAATTGGGATGTCTTTTAAGACTTTTAAACTGATCCCATGATTTTTTGGAGAATTTTTGGTTTGAGATTTGGTACTCAAAAACCTTTTGAAGTTGGAGAAGGGTCACTTCTGCCAGAAGGAAATGGCAGCAGACACCTAATTTGAAATGGATTCAAGGGTCCTAAAACTTCATAATTCCTGATGAACTCAGAGAATGAAAGTTTCTCTAGACTCCTTTGAATAAACTTTGTGTGAAAGAAATTTCCATTTTGGAGAAGATTTGAGGGGTCAAAACCTTCTGGAAACCTCAGATATGAGAGAGTCTGATTCCCAGCAGAAGCTGATGAACTAGCCTCTGAAAGAAAATTGAAAAGAGGAGTTTTACTCACTCCAAAAATAAGGTAAAAATATGTCTGGAAAGCTCTGGATGTTGGCTACAAAAAGTGTTTTGTAGTCAACACCAAATCTCCAAGTTCATCTGTGTCCAAAAGTTAAGACAATAATGGACTAAGGTCTGGGAAAATCTGCTTACTGGACAGCAACTTCCCAAGAAAGAAAATATGATTTTAAGGGGGGTTTTGTATCCATGCTTGTCCCCATTTCCCTAGGTTTTGGTTAGTGATCACTAGACATTTTAGTGGTGAATCAACTATACCAAACCATCCTTGGGG